>CAMPDV010000771.1:0-184527 GCA_946699065.1 Loxodes magnus | reverse complement strand
ATCCAATGTTTTTTTTTACTTTAAAAATTACTCAACTATCTTTCATACATTGTTAACTCACTCTGGTTTTAAAATTTTAATTTCTCACTTCAAAACATATCCAATGTTTTTTTTTACTTTAAAAATTACTCAACTATTTTTCATACATTGTTAACTCACTCTGGTATTAAAATTTTAATTTCTCACTTCAAAACATATCCAATGTTTTTTTTTACTTTAAAAATTACTCAACTATTTTTCTTACTTTGCTAACTCACTCTGGTATTAAAATTTTAATTTCTCACTTCAAAACATATCCAATGTTTTTTTTTACTTTAAAAATTACTCAACTATTTTTCATACATTGTTAACTCACTCTGGTATTAAAATTTTAATTTCTCACTTCAAAATACTTCAAAAACTACGTTTTTTTATCTTTAAAATTACACTAACTTTTTTCATACATTGTTAACTCACTCTGATATTAAAATTTTAATTTCTCACTTCAAAACATATCCAATGTTTTTTTTTACTTTAAAAATTACTCAACTATTTTTCATACATTGTTAACTCACTCTGATATTAAAATTTTAATTTCTCACTTCAAAATACTTCAAAAACTACGTTTTTTTTATCTTAAAAATTACTCAACTATTTTTCATACATTGTTAACTCACTCTGGTATTAATATTTTAATTTCTCACTTCAAAACATATCCAATGTTTTTTTTTACTTTAAAAATTACTCAACTATTTTTCATACATTGTTAACTCACTCTGGTATTAAAATTATAATTTCTCACTTCAAAACATATCCAATGTTTTTTTTTAGTTTAAAAATTACTCAACTATTTTTCTTACTTTGCTAACTCACTCTGATATTAAAATTTTAATTTCTCACTTCAAAACATATCCAATGTTTTTTTTCACTTTAAAAATTACTCAACTATTTTTCATACATTGCTAACTCACTCTGGTATTAAAATTTATTATTCTCACTTCAAAACATATCCAATGTTTTTTTTTACTTTAAAAATTACTCAACTATTTTTCATACATTGTTAACTCACTCTGATATTAAAATTATAATTTCTCACTTCAAAATACTTCAAAAACTACGTTTTTTACTTTAAAAATTACTCAACTATTTTTCATACATTGTTAACTCACTCTGATATTAAAATTATAATTTCTCACTTCAAAATACTTCAAAAACTACGTTTTTTTTATCTTAAAAATTACACTAACTTTTTTCATACATTGTTAACTCACTCTGATATTAAAATTATAATTTCTCACTTCAAAATACTTCAAAACTACGTTTTTTTTATCTTAAAAATTTCACTAACTTTTTTCATACATTGTTAACTCACTCTGATATTAAAATTTATTATTCTCACTTCAAAACATATCCAATGTTTTTTTTCACTTTAAAAATTACTCAACTATTTTTCATACATTGCTAACTCACTCTGGTATTAAAATTATAATTTCTCACTTCAAAACATATCCAATGTTTTTTTTTACTTTAAAAATTACTCAACTATTTTTCATACATTGTTAACTCACTCTGGTATTAAAATTTTAATTTCTCACTTCAAAATACTTCAAAAACTACGTTTTTTTATCTTAAAAATTACACTAACTTTTTTCATACATTGTTAACTCACTCTGATATTAAAATTTATTATTCTCACTTCAAAACATATCCAATGTTTTTTTTTACTTTAAAAATTACTCAACTATTTTTCATACATTGTTAACTCACTCTGGTATTAAAATTTATTATTCTCACTTCAAAACATATCCAATGTTTTTTTTCACTTTAAAAATTACTCAACTATTTTTCATACATTGCTAACTCACTCTGGTATTAAAATTATAATTTCTCACTTCAAAACATATCCAATGTTTTTTTTTACTTTAAAAATTACTCAACTATTTTTCATACATTGTTAACTCACTCTGGTATTAAAATTTTAATTTCTCACTTCAAAATACTTCAAAAACTACGTTTTTTTATCTTAAAAATTACACTAACTTTTTTCATACATTGTTAACTCACTCTGATATTAAAATTAATTATTCTCACTTCAAAACATATCCAATGTTTTTTTTTACTTTAAAAATTACTCAACTATTTTTCTTACTTTGCTAACTCACTCTGATATTAAAATTTTAATTTCTCACTTCAAAACATATCCAATGTTTTTTTTTACTTTAAAAATTACTCAACTATTTTTCATACATTGTTAACTCACTCTGGTATTAAAATTTTAATTTCTCACTTCAAAACATATCCAATTTTTTTTTTTACTTTAAAAATTACTCAACTATTTTTCATACATTGTTAACTCACTCTGGTTTTAAAATTTTAATTTCTCACTTCAAAACATATCCAATGTTTTTTTTTACTTTAAAAATTACTCAACTATTTTTCATACATTGTTAACTCACTCTGGTATTAAAATTATAATTTCTCACTTCAAAACATATCCAATGTTTTTTTTTACTTTAAAAATTACTCAACTATTTTTCATACATTGTTAACTCACTCTGGTATTAAAATTATAATTTCTCACTTCAAAACATATCCAATGTTTTTTTTTACTTTAAAATTACTCAACTATTTTTCATACATTGTTAACTCACTCTGGTATTAAAATTTTAATTTCTCACTTCAAAACATATCCAATGTTTTTTTTTACTTTAAAAATTACTCAATTATTTTTTCATACATTGTTAACTCACTCTGGTATTAAAATTTTAATTTCTCACTTCAAAACATATCCAATGTTTTTTTTTACTTTAAAAATTACTCAACTATTTTTCATACATTGTTAACTCACTCTGGTATTAAAATTTTAATTTCTCACTTCAAAACATATCCAATGTTTTTTTTTACTTTAAAAATTACTCAACTATTTTTCATACAATGCTAACTCACTCTGGTATTAAAATTTTAATTTCTCACTTCAAAATACTTCAAAAACTACGTTTTTTTCTCTTAAAAATTACTCAACTATTTTTCATACATTGTTAACTCACTCTGGTATTAAAATTTATCATTCTCACTTCAAAACATATCCAATGTTTTTTTTTACTTTAAAAATTACTCAACTATTTTTCATACATTGTTAACTCACTCTGGTATTAAAATTTTAATTTCTCACTTCAAAACATATCCAATGTTTTTTTTTACTTTAAAAATTACTCAACTATTTTTCATACATTGTTAACTCACTCTGGTATTAAAATTTATTATTCTCACTTCAAAACATATCCAATGTTTTTTTCACTTTAAAAATTACTCAACTATTTTTCATACATTGCTAACTCACTCTGGTATTAAAATTATAATTTCTCACTTCAAAACATATCCAATGTTTTTTTTTACTTTAAAAATTACTCAACTATTTTTCATACATTGTTAACTCACTCTGGTATTAAAATTTTAATTTCTCACTTCAAATTACTTCAAAAACTACGTTTTTTTTATCTTAAAAATTACACTAACTTTTTTCATACATTGTTAACTCACTCTGATATTAAAATTTTAATTTCTCACTTCAAAACATATCCAATGTTTTTTTTTACTTTAAAAATTACTCAACTATTTTTCTTACTTTGCTTACTCACTCTGATATTAAAATTTTAATTTCTCACTTCAAAACATATCCAATGTTTTTTTTTACTTTAAAAATTACTCAACTATTTTTCATACATTGTTAACTCACTCTGGTATTAAAATTTTAATTTCTCACTTCAAAACATATCCAATGTTTTTTTTTACTTTAAAAATTACTCAACTATTTTTCATACATTGCTAACTCACTCTGGTATTAAAATTTATTATTCTCACTTCAAAACATATCCAATGTTTTTTTTTACTTTAAAAATTACTCAACTATTTTTCATACATTGTTAACTCACTCTGGTATTAAAATTTTAATTTCTCACTTCAAAACATATCCAATGTTTTTTTTTACTTTAAAAATTACTCAACTATTTTTCATACATTGTTAACTCACTCTGGTTTTAAAATTAATTATTCTCACTTCAAAACATATCCAATGTTTTTTTTTACTTTAAAAATTACTCAACTATTTTTCATACATTGTTAACTCACTCTGGTATTAAAATTTTAATTTCTCACTTCAAAACATATCCAATGTTTTTTTTTACTTTAAAAATTACTCAACTATTTTTCATACATTGTTAACTCACTCTGATATTAAAATTTATTATTCTCACTTCAAAACATATCCAATGTTTTTTTTTACTTTAAAAATTACTCAACTATTTTTCATACATTGTTAACTCACTCTGGTATTAAAATTTTAATTTCTCACTTCAAAACATATCCAATGTTTTTTTTTACTTTAAAAATTACTCAACTATTTTTCATACATTGTTAACTCACTCTGGTATTAAAATTTTAATTTCTCACTTCAAAATACTTCAAAAACTACGTTTTTTTATCTTAAAAATTACACTAACTTTTTTCATACATTGTTAACTCACTCTGGTATTAAAATTATAATTTCTCACTTCAAAACATATCCAATGTTTTTTTTTACTTTAAAAATTACTCAACTATTTTTTCATACATTGCTAACTCACTCTGGTATTAAAATTATAATTTCTCACTTCAAAACATATCCAATGTTTTTTTTTACTTTAAAAATTACTCAACTATTTTTCATACATTGTTAACTCACTCTGGTATTAAAATTATAATTTCTCACTTCAAAACATATCCAATGTTTTTTTTTACTTTAAAAATTACTCAACTATTTTTCATACATTGTTAACTCACTCTGATATTAAAATTTTAATTTCTCACTTCAAAACATATCCAATGTTTTTTTTACTTTAAAAATTACTCAACTATTTTTCATACATTGTTAACTCACTCTGGTATTAAAATTTTAATTTCTCACTTCAAAACATATCCAATGTTTTTTTTTACTTTAAAAATTACTCAACTATTTTTCATACATTGTTAACTCACTCTGATATTAAAATTTATTATTCTCACTTCAAAACATATCCAATGTTTTTTTTTTACTTTAAAAATTACTCAACTATTTTTCATACATTGTTAACTCACTCTGGTTTTAAAATTAATTATTCTCACTTCAAAACATATCCAATGTTTTTTTTTACTTTAAAAATTAATCAACTATTTTTCATACATTGTTAACTCACTCTGGTATTAAAATTTTAATTTCTCACTTCAAAATACTTCAAAAACTACGTTTTTTTATCTTAAAAATTACACTAACTTTTTTCATACATTGTTAACTCACTCTGATATTAAAATTAATTATTCTCACTTCAAAACATATCCAATGTTTTTTTTACTTTAAAAATTACTCAACTATTTTTCATACATTGCTAACTCACTCTGGTATTAAAATTTTAATTTCTCACTTCAAAACATATCCAATGTTTTTTTTTACTTTAAAAATTACTCAACTATTTTTCATACATTGTTAACTCACTCTGGTATTAAAATTATAATTTCTCACTTCAAAACATATCCAATGTTTTTTTTTACTTTAAAAATTACTCAACTATTTTTCATACATTGTTAACTCACTCTGGTATTAAAATTTTAATTTCTCACTTCAAAACATATCCAATGTTTTTTTTTACTTTAAAAATTACTCAACTATTTTTCATACATTGTTAACTCACTCTGGTATTAAAATTTTAATTTCTCACTTCAAATTACTTCAAAAACTACGTTTTTTTATCTTAAAAATTACACTAACTTTTTTCATACATTGTTAACTCACTCTGATATTAAAATTAATTATTCTCACTTCAAAACATATCCAATGTTTTTTTTTACTTTAAAAATTACTCAACTATTTTTCTTACTTTGCTAACTCACTCTGATATTAAAATTTTAATTTCTCACTTCAAAACATATCCAATGTTTTTTTTTACTTTAAAAATTACTCAACTATTTTTCATACATTGTTAACTCACTCTGGTATTAAAATTTTAATTTCTCACTTCAAAACATATCCAATGTTTTTTTTTACTTTAAAAATTACTCAACTATTTTTCATACATTGCTAACTCACTCTGGTATTAAAATTTATTATTCTCACTTCAAAACATATCCAATGTTTTTTTTTTACTTTAAAAATTACTCAACTATTTTTCATACATTGTTAACTCACTCTGGTATTAAAATTTTAATTTCTCACTTCAAAACATATCCAATGTTTTTTTTTACTTTAAAAATTACTCAACTATTTTTCATACATTGTTAACTCACTCTGGTTTTAAAATTAATTATTCTCACTTCAAAACATATCCAATGTTTTTTTTTACTTTAAAAATTACTCAACTATTTTTCATACATTGTTAACTCACTCTGGTATTAAAATTTTAATTTCTCACTTCAAAACATATCCAATGTTTTTTTTTACTTTAAAAATTACTCAACTATTTTTCATACATTGCTAACTCACTCTGATATTAAAATTTATTATTCTCACTTCAAAACATATCCAATGTTTTTTTTTACTTTAAAAATTACTCAACTATTTTTCATACATTGTTAACTCACTCTGGTATTAAAATTTTAATTTCTCACTTCAAAACATATCCAATGTTTTTTTTCACTTTAAAAATTACTCAACTATTTTTCATACATTGCTAACTCACTCTGGTATTAAAATTATAATTTCTCACTTCAAAACATATCCAATGTTTTTTTTTACTTTAAAAATTACTCAACTATTTTTCATACATTGTTAACTCACTCTGGTATTAAAATTATAATTTCTCACTTCAAAACATATCCAATGTTTTTTTTTACTTTAAAAATTACTCAACTATTTTTCATACATTGTTAACTCACTCTGGTATTAAAATTTTAATTTCTCACTTCAAAACATATCCAATGTTTTTTTTTACTTTAAAAATTACTCAACTATTTTTCATACATTGTTAACTCACTCTGGTATTAAAATTATAATTTCTCACTTCAAAACATATCCAATGTTTTTTTTAACTTTAAAAATTACTCAACTATTTTTCATACATTGTTAACTCACTCTGATATTAAAATTTATTATTCTCACTTCAAAACATATCCAATGTTTTTTTTTACTTTAAAAATTACTCAACTATTTTTCATACATTGTTAACTCACTCTGGTATTAAAATTTTAATTTCTCACTTCAAAACATATCCAATGTTTTTTTTTACTTTAAAAATTACTCAACTATTTTTCATACATTGTTAACTCACTCTGATATTAAAATTAATTATTCTCACTTCAAAACATATACAATGTTTTTTTTTACTTTAAAAATTACTCAACTATTTTTCATACATTGTTAACTCACTCTGGTTTTAAAATTAATTATTCTCACTTCAAAACATATCCAATGTTTTTTTTTACTTTAAAAATTAATCAACTATTTTTCATACATTGTTAACTCACTCTGGTTTTAAAATTAATTATTCTCACTTCAAAACATATCCAATGTTTTTTTTTACTTTAAAAATTACTCAACTATTTTTCATACATTGCTAACTCACTCTGGTTTTAAAATTTTAATTTCTCACTTCAAAACATATACAATGTTTTTTTTTTACTTTAAAAATTACTCAACTATTTTTCATACATTGCTAACTCACTCTGGTTTTAAAATTTTAATTTCTCACTTCAAAATACTTCAAAAACTACGTTTTTTTCTCTTAAAAATTACTCAACTATTTTTCATACATTGTTAACTCACTCTGGTATTAAAATTTATCATTCTCACTTCAAAACATATCCAATGTTTTTTTTTACTTTAAAAATTACTCAACTATTTTTCATACATTGTTAACTCACTCTGGTATTAAAATTTATTATTCTCACTTCAAAACATATCCAATGTTTTTTTTCACTTTAAAAATTACTCAACTATTTTTCATACATTGCTAACTCACTCTGGTATTAAAATTATAATTTCTCACTTCAAAACATATCCAATGTTTTTTTTTACTTTAAAAATTACACTAACTTTTTTCTTACTTTGCTAACTCACTCTGGTATTAAAATTTTAATTTCTCACTTCAAAACATATCCAATGTTTTTTTTTACTTTAAAAATTACTCAACTATTTTTCATACATTGTTAACTCACTCTGGTATTAAAATTTTAATTTCTCACTTCAAAACATATCCAATGTATTTTTTTACTTTAAAAATTACTCAACTATTTTTCATACATTGTTAACTCACTCTGATATTAAAATTTTAATTTCTCACTTCAAAACATATCCAATGTATTTTTTTACTTTAAAAATTACTCAACTATTTTTCATACATTGTTAACTCACTCTGATATTAAAATTTTAATTTCTCACTTCAAAACATATCCAATGTTTTTTTTTACTTTAAAAATTACTCAACTATTTTTCATACATTGTTAACTCACTCTGATATTAAAATTTATTATTCTCACTTCAAAACATATCCAATGTTTTTTTTTACTTTAAAAATTACTCAACTATTTTTCATACATTGTTAACTCACTCTGGTTTTAAAATTAATTATTCTCACTTCAAAACATATCCAATGTTTTTTTTTACTTTAAAAATTACTCAACTATTTTTCATACATTGCTAACTCACTCTGGTTTTAAAATTTTAATTTCTCACTTCAAAATACTTCAAAAACTACGTTTTTTTATCTTAAAATTACTCAACTATTTTTCATACATTGTTAACTCACTCTGGTATTAAAATTTTAATTTCTCACTTCAAAACATATCCAATGTTTTTTTTTACTTTAAAAATTACTCAACTATTTTTCATACATTGTTAACTCACTCTGGTATTAAAATTTTAATTTCTCACTTCAAAACATATCCAATGTTTTTTTTTACTTTAAAAATTACTCAACTATTTTTCATACATTGTTAACTCACTCTGGTATTAAAATTTTAATTTCTCACTTCAAAACATATCCAATGTTTTTTTTTACTTTAAAAATTACTCAACTATTTTTCATACATTGTTAACTCACTCTGGTATTAAAATTTATCATTCTCACTTCAAAACATATCCAATGTTTTTTTTTACTTTAAAAATTACTCAACTATTTTTCATACATTGCTAACTCACTCTGGTATTAAAATTTTAATTTCTCACTTCAAAACATATCAAAAAAAATGTTTTTTTTTTATCTTAAAAATTACTCAACTATTTTTCATACATTGTTAACTCACTCTGGTATTAAAATTTATCATTCTCACTTCAAAACATATCCAATGTTTTTTTTTACTTTAAAAATTACTCAACTATTTTTCATACATTGTTAACTCACTCTGGTATTAAAATTTTAATTTCTCACTTCAAAACATATCCAATGTTTTTTTTTACTTTAAAAATTAATCAACTATTTCCATACATTGCTAACTCACTCTGGTATTAAAATTTTAATTTCTCACTTCAAAACATATCCAATGTTTTTTTTTACTTTAAAAATTACTCAACTATTTTTCATACTTTACTAACTCACTCTGATATTTAAATTTATTATTCTCACTTCAAAACATATCAAAAAAAATGTTTTTTTTTTATCTTAAAAATTACACTAACTTTTTTCTTACTTTGTTAACTCACTCTGATATTAAAATTTTAATTTCTCACTTCAAAACATATCCAATGTTTTTTTTCACTTTAAAAATTACTCAACTATTTTTCATACATTGTTAACTCACTCTGGTATTAAAATTATAATTTCTCACTTCAAAACATATCCAATGTTTTTTTTTACTATAAAAATTACTCAACTATTTTATATACATTGTTAACTCGCTCTGGTATTAAAATTTTAATTTCTAACTTCAAAACATATCCAATTTTTTTTTTTACTTTAAAAATTACTCAACTGTTTTTCCTACATTGTTAACTCACTCTGGTTTTAAAATTTTAATTTCTCACTTCAAAACATATCCAATGTTTTTTTTTACTTTAAAAATTACTCAACTATTTTTCATACATTGTTAACTCACTCTGGTATTAAAATTTTAATTTCTCACTTCAAAACATATCAAATGTTTTTTTTTACTTTAAAAATTACTCAACTATTTTTCTTACTTTGCTAACTCACTCTGATATTAAAATTTTAATTTCTCACTTCAAAACATATCCAATGTTTTTTTTTACTTTAAAAATTAATCAACTATTTCCATACATTGTTAACTCACTCTGGTATTAAAATTTTAATTTCTCACTTCAAAACATATCCAATGTTTTTTTTTACTTTAAAAATTACTCAACTATTTTTCATACATTGTTAACTCACTCTGTATTAAAATTTTAATTTCTCACTTCAAAACATATCCAATGTTTTTTTTTACTTTAAAAATTACTCAACTATTTTTCATACATTGTTAACTCACTCTGGTATTAAAATTTTAATTTCTCACTTCAAAACATATCCAATGTTTTTTTTTACTTTAAAAATTAATCAACTATTTCCATACATTGTTAACTCACTCTGGTATTAAAATTTTAATTTCTCACTTCAAAACATATCCAATGTTTTTTTTTACTTTAAAAATTACTCAACTATTTTTCATACATTGTTAACTCACTCTGGTATTAAAATTTTAATTTCTCACTTCAAAACATATCAAATGTTTTTTTTTACTTTAAAAATTACTCAACTATTTTTCTTACTTTGCTAACTCACTCTGATATTAAAATTTTAATTTCTCACTTCAAAACATATCCAATGTTTTTTTTTACTTTAAAAATTAATCAACTATTTCCATACATTGTTAACTCACTCTGGTATTAAAATTTTAATTTCTCACTTCAAAACATATCCAATGTTTTTTTTTACTTTAAAAATTAATCAACTATTTCCATACATTGCTAACTCACTCTGGTATTAAAATTTTAATTTCTCACTTCAAAACATATCCAATGTTTTTTTTTACTTTAAAAATTACTCAACTATTTTTCATACTTTACTAACTCACTCTGATATTTAAATTTATTATTCTCACTTCAAAACATATCAAAAAAAATGTTTTTTTTTTATCTTAAAAATTACACTAACTTTTTTCTTACTTTGTTAACTCACTCTGATATTAAAATTTTAATTTCTCACTTCAAAACATATCCAATGTTTTTTTTCACTTTAAAAATTACTCAACTATTTTTCTTACTTTGCTAACTCACTCTGGTATTAAAATTTATCATTCTCACTTCAAAACATATCCAATGTTTTTTTTTACTTTAAAAATTAATCAACTATTTTTCATACATTGTTAACTCACTCTGGTATTAAAATTTTAATTTCTCACTTCAAAACATATCCAATGTTTTTTTTTACTTTAAAAATTAATCAACTATTTCCATACATTGTTAACTCACTCTGGTATTAAAATTTTAATTTCTCACTTCAAAACATATCCAATGTTTTTTTTTACTTTAAAAATTACTCAACTATTTTTCATACATTGTTAACTCACTCTGGTATTAAAATTTTAATTTCTCACTTCAAAACATATCAAATGTTTTTTTTTACTTTAAAAATTACTCAACTATTTTTCTTACTTTGCTAACTCACTCTGATATTAAAATTTTAATTTCTCACTTCAAAACATATCCAATGTTTTTTTTTTACTTTAAAAATTAATCAACTATTTCCATACATTGTTAACTCACTCTGGTATTAAAATTTTAATTTCTCACTTCAAAACATATCAATGTTTTTTTTTACTTTAAAAATTACTCAACTATTTTTCATACATTGTTAACTCACTCTGTATTAAAATTTTAATTTCTCACTTCAAAACATATCCAATGTTTTTTTTTACTTTAAAAATTACTCAACTATTTTTCATACATTGTTAACTCACTCTGGTATTAAAATTTTAATTTCTCACTTCAAAACATATCCAATGTTTTTTTTACTTTAAAAATTACTCAACTATTTTTCATACATTGTTAACTCACTCTGGTATTAAAATTTATCATTCTCACTTCAAAACATATCCAATGTTTTTTTTTTACTTTAAAAATTACTCAACTATTTTTCATACATTGTTAACTCACTCTGGTATTAAAATTTTAATTTCTCACTTCAAAACATATCCAATGTTTTTTTTTACTTTAAAAATTACTCAACTATTTTTCATACATTGTTAACTCACTCTGGTATTAAAATTTTAATTTCTCACTTCAAAACATATCCAATGTTTTTTTTTACTTTAAAAATTACTCAACTATTTTTCATACATTGTTAACTCACTCTGGTATTAAAATTTATCATTCTCACTTCAAAACATATCCAATGTTTTTTTTTACTTTAAAAATTACTCAACTATTTTTCTTACTTTGCTAACTCACTCTGGTATTAAAATTTATCATTCTCACTTCAAAACATATCCAATGTTTTTTTTTACTTTAAAAATTAATCAACTATTTTTCATACATTGTTAACTCACTCTGGTATTAAAATTTATCATTCTCACTTCAAAACATATCCAATGTTTTTTTTTACTTTAAAAATTACTCAACTATTTTTCTTACTTTGCTAACTCACTCTGGTATTAAAATTTTAATTTCTCACTTCAAAACATATCCAATGTTTTTTTTTACCTTAAAAATTACACTAACTTTTTTCTTACTTTGCTAACTCACTCTGATATTAAAATTTTAATTTCTCACTTCAAAACATATCCAATGTTTTTTTTTTACTTTAAAAATTACTCAACTATTTTTCATACATTGTTAACTCACTCTGGTATTAAAATTTTAATTTCTCACTTCAAAACATATCCAATGTTTTTTTTTACTTTAAAAATTACTCAACTATTTTTCATACATTGCTAACTCACTCTGGTATTAAAATTTTAATTTCTCACTTCAAAACATATCAAAAAAAATGTTTTTTTTTATCTTAAAAATTACTCAACTATTTTTCATACATTGTTAACTCACTCTGGTATTAAAATTTATCATTCTCACTTCAAAACATATCCAATGTTTTTTTTTACTTTAAAAATTACTCAACTATTTTTCATACATTGTTAACTCACTCTGGTATTAAAATTTTAATTTCTCACTTCAAAACATATCCAATGTTTTTTTTTTACTTTAAAAATTACTCAACTATTTTTCATACATTGTTAACTCACTCTGGTATTAAAATTTTAATTTCTCACTTCAAAACATATCCAATGTTTTTTTTTACTTTAAAAATTACTCAACTATTTTTCATACATTGTTAACTCACTCTGGTATTAAAATTTATCATTCTCACTTCAAAACATATCCAATGTTTTTTTTTACTTTAAAAATTAATCAACTATTTTTCATACTTTGCTAACTCACTCTGGTATTAAAATTTATTATTCTCACTTCAAAACATATCCAATGTTTTTTTTTACTTTAAAAATTACTCAACTATTTTTCATACATTGTTAACTCACTCTGATATTAAAATTTATCATTCTCACTTCAAAACATATCCAATGTTTTTTTTTACTTTAAAAATTACTCAACTATTTTTCATACATTGTTAACTCACTCTGGTATTAAAATTTAATTTCTCACTTCAAAACATATCCAATGTTTTTTTTTTACTTTAAAAATTACTCAACTATTTTTCATACATTGTTAACTCACTCTGGTATTAAAATTTATCATTCTCACTTCAAAACATATCCAATGTTTTTTTTTACTTTAAAAATTAATCAACTATTTTTCATACTTTGCTAACTCACTCTGATATTAAAATTTATTATTCTCACTTCAAAACATATCCAATGTTTTTTTTTACTTTAAAAATTACTCAACTATTTTTCTTACTTTGCTAACTCACTCTGATATTAAAATTTATTATTCTCACTTCAAAACATATCCAATGTTTTTTTTTACTTTAAAAATTACTCAACTATTTTTCATACATTGTTAACTCACTCTGATATTAAAATTTATTATTCTCACTTCAAAACATATCCAATGTTTTTTTTCACTTTAAAAATTACTCAACTATTTTTCATACATTGTTAACTCACTCTGGTATTAAAATTTTAATTTCTCACTTCAAAACATATCCAATGTTTTTTTTTACTTTAAAAATTACTCAACTATTTTTCATACATTGTTAACTCACTCTGGTATTAAAATTTATCATTCTCACTTCAAAACATATCCAATGTTTTTTTTTACTTTAAAAATTACTCAACTATTTTTCATACATTGTTAACTCACTCTGGTATTAAAATTTTAATTTCTCACTTCAAAACATATCCAATGTTTTTTTTTACTTTAAAAATTACTCAACTATTTTTCATACATTGTTAACTCACTCTGGTATTAAAATTTATCATTCTCACTTCAAAACATATCCAATGTTTTTTTTTTACTTTAAAAATTACTCAACTATTTTTCATACATTGCTAACTCACTCTGGTATTAAAATTTTAATTTCTCACTTCAAAACATATCAAAAAAAATGTTTTTTTTTTATCTTAAAAATTACACTAACTTTTTTCTTACTTTGCTAACTCACTCTGGTATTAAAATTTTAATTTCTCACTTCAAAACATATCCAATGTTTTTTTTTACTTTAAAAATTACTCAACTATTTTTCATACATTGTTAACTCACTCTGGTATTAAAATTTTAATTTCTCACTTCAAAACATATCCAATGTTTTTTTTTACTTTAAAAATTACACTAACTATTTTTCTTACATTGTTAACTCACTCTGGTATTAAAATTTTAATTTCTCACTTCAAAACATATCCAATGTTTTTTTTTCACTTTAAAAATTACACTAACTTTTTTCTTACCTTGCTAACTCACTCTGATATTAAAATTTTAATTTCTCACTTCAAAACATATCCAATGTTTTTTTTTACTTTAAAAATTACTCAACTATTTTTCATACATTGTTAACTCACTCTGGTATTAAAATTTTAATTTCTCACTTCAAAACATATCCAATGTTTTTTTTTTACTTTAAAAATTACTCAACTATTTTTCATACATTGTTAACTCACTCTGGTATTAAAATTTATCATTCTCACTTCAAAACATATCCAATGTTTTTTTTTACTTTAAAAATTACTCAACTATTTTTCTTACTTTGCTAACTCACTCTGGTATTAAAATTTATCATTCTCACTTCAAAACATATCCAATGTTTTTTTTAACTTTAAAAATTACTCAACTATTTTTCATACATTGTTAACTCACTCTGGTATTAAAATTTTAATTTCTCACTTCAAAACATATCAAAAAAAATGTTTTTTTTTTTATCTTAAAAATTACACTAACTTTTTTCTTACTTTGCTAACTCACTCTGGTATTAAAATTTTAATTTCTCACTTCAAAACATATCCAATTTTTTTTTTTACTTTAAAAATTACTCAACTGTTTTTCCTACATTGTTAACTCACTCTGGTATTAAAATTTTAATTTCTCACTTCAAAACATATCCAATGTTTTTTTTTACTTTAAAAATTACTCAACTATTTTTCATACATTGTTAACTCACTCTGGTATTAAAATTTATCATTCTCACTTCAAAACATATCCAATGTTTTTTTTTACTTTAAAAATTACTCAACTATTTTTCTTACTTTGATAACTCACTCTGATATTAAAATTTTAATTTCTCACTTCAAAACATATCCAATGTTTTTTTTTACTTTAAAAATTACTCAACTATTTTTCATACATTGTTAACTCACTCTGGTATTAAAATTTTAATTTCTCACTTCAAAACATATCCAATGTTTTTTTTACTTTAAAAATTACTCAACTATTTTTCATACATTGTTAACTCACTCTGGTATTAAAATTTTAATTTCTCACTTCAAAACATATCAAATGTTTTTTTTTTACTTTAAAAATTACTCAACTATTTTTCTTACTTTGCTAACTCACTCTGATATTAAAATTTATTATTCTCACTTCAAAACATATCCAATGTTTTTTTTTTACTTTAAAAATTACTCAACTATTTTTCATACATTGTTAACTCACTCTGGTTTAAAATTTTAATTTCTCACTTCAAAACATATCCAATGTTTTTTTTCACTTTAAAAATTACTCAACTATTTTTCATACATTGTTAACACACTCTGATATTAAAATTTTAATTTCTCACTTCAAAACGCTTCAAAAACTACGCTTTTTTCTCTTAAAAATTACACTAACTTTTTTCTTACTTTGCTAACTCACTCTGATATTAAAATTTATTATTCTCACTTCAAAACATATCCAATGTTTTTTTTTACTTTAAAAAATTACTCAACTATTTTTCATACATTGTTAACTCACTCTGATATTAAAATTATAATTTATCACTTCAAAACATATCCAATGTTTTTTTTTTACTTTAAAAATTACACTAACTTTTTTCATACATTGTTAACTCACTCTGGTATTAAAATTTTAATTTCTCACTTCAAAACACTTCAAAAACTACGCTTTTTTCTCTTAAAAATTACACTGACTTTTTTCTTACTTTGCTAACTCACTCTGGTATTAAAATTTATTATTCTCACTTCAAAACATATCCAATGTTTTTTTTTACTTTCAAAATTACTCAACTATTTTTCATACATTGTTAACTCACTCTGGTATTAAAATTATAATTTATCACTTCAAAACATATCCAATGTTTTTTTTTACTTTAAAAATTACACTAACTTTTTTCATACATTGTTAACTCACTCTGGTATTAAAATTTTAATTTCTCACTTCAAAACACTTCAAAAACTACGCTTTTTTCTCTTAAAAAATTACACTAACTTTTTTCTTACTTTGCTAACTCACTCTGATATTAAAATTTATTATTCTCACTTCAAAACATATCCAATGTTTTTTTTTACTTTAAAAATTTACACTAACTTTTTTCATACTTTGCTAACTCACTCTGGTATTAAATTTTTTAATTTCTCACTTCAAAACATATCCAATGTTTTTTTTTACTTTAAAAATTACTCAACTATTTTTCATACATTGTTAACTCACTCTGGTATTAAAATTATAATTTCTCACTTCAAATCATATCCAATGTTTTTTTTTACTTTAAAATTACTCAACTATTTTTCATACATTGTTAACACACTCTGATATTAAAATTTTAATTTCTCACTTCAAAACACTTCAAAAACTACGCTTTTTTCTCTTAAAAATTACACTAACTTTTCTCTTACTTTGCTAACTCACTCTGGTATTAAAATTTTAATTTCTCACTTCAAAACATATCCAATGTTTTTTTTTACTTTAAAAATTACTCAACTATTTTTCATACATTGTTAACTCACTCTGGTATTAAAATTTATTATTCTCACTTCAAAACATATCCAATGTTTTTTTTTTTTACTTTCAAAATTACTCAACTATTTTACATACATTGCTTAACTCACTCTGGTATTAAAATTTTAATTTCTCACTTCAAAACATATCCAATGTTTTTTTTTACTTTAAAAATTACTCAACTATTTTTCATACATTGTAACTCACTCTGGTTTTAAAATTTTAATTTCTCACTTCAAAACATATCCAATGTTTTTTTTTACTTTAAAAATTACTCAACTATTTTTCATACATTGCTAACTCACTCTGGTATTAAAATTTTAATTTCTCACTTCAAAACATATCAAATGTTTTTTTTTACTTTAAAAATTACACTAACTTTTTCTTACTTTGCTAACTCACTCTGGTATTAAAATTTTAATTTCTCACTTCAAAACATATCCAATGTTTTTTTTTACTTAAAAATTACTCAACTATTTTTCATACATTGTTAACTCACTCTGGTTTTAAAATTTTAATTTCTCACTTCAAAACATATCCAATGTTTTTTTTTACTTTAAAAATTACTCAACTATTTTTCATACGATGCTAACTCACTCTGATATTAAAATTTTAATTTCTCACTTCAAAACATATCCAATTTTTTTTTTACTTTAAAAATTACACTAACTTTTCTCTTACTTTGCTAACTCACTCTGATATTAAAATTTATTATTCTCACTTCAAAACATATCCAATGTTTTTTTTACTTTAAAAATTACTCAACTATTTTTCATACATTGTTAACTCACTCTGATATTAAAATTTTAATTTCTCACTTCAAAACATACATTGCTAACTCACTCTGGTTTTAAAATTTTAATTTCTCACTTCAAAACATATCCAATGTTTTTTTTCACTTTAAAAATTACACTAACTTTTTTCTTACTTTGCTAACACACTCTGGTATTAAAATTTTAATTTCTCACTTCAAAATACTTCAAAAACTACGCTTTTTTCTCTTAAAAATTACACTAACTTTTTTCTTACTTTGCTAACTCACTCTGATATTAAAATTTATTATTCTCACTTCAAAACATATCCAATGTTTTTTTTTACTTTAAAAATTACTCACTATTTTTCATACATTGTTAACTCACTCTGGTATTAAAATTTTAATTTCTCACTTCAAACATATCCAATTTTTTTTTCACTTTCAAAATTACACTAACTTTTTTCTTACTTTGCTAACACACTCTGGTATTAAAATTTTATCTTCTCACTTCAAAACATATCAAAGTTTTTTTTTACTTTAAAAATTACTCAACTATTTTTCATACATTGTTAACTCACTCTGGTATTAAAATTTATTATTCTCACTTCAAAACATATCCAATGTTTTTTTTTTACTTTAAAAATTACTCAACTATTTTTCATACATTGTTAACTCACTCTGGTATTAAAATTTTAATTTCTCACTTCAAAACATATCCAATGTTTTTTTTTACTTTAAAAAATTACTCAACTATTTTTTCATACATTGTTAACTCACTCTGGTATTAAAATTTTAATTTCTCACTTCAAAACGAATCCAATGTTTTTTTTTACTTTAAAAATTACACTAACTATTTTTCTTACATTGTTAACTCACTCTGGTATTAAATTTTAATTTCTCACTTCAAAATACTTCCAAAAACTACGTTTTTTTATCTTAAAAATTACACTATCTTTTTTCTTACTTTGCTAACTCACTCTGATATTAAAATTTATTATTCTCACTTCAAAACATATCCAATGTTTTTTTTTACTTTAAAAATTACTCAACTATTTTTCATACATTGTTAACTCACTCTGATATTAAAATTTATTATTCTCACTTCAAAACATATCCAATGTTTTTTTTCACTTTAAAAATTACTCAACTATTTTTCATACATTGTTAACACACTCTGGTATTAAAATTTATCATTCTCACTTCAAAACATATCCAATGTTTTTTTTTACTTTAAAAATTACACTAACTTTTCTCTTACTTTGCTAACTCACTCTGATATTAAAATTTATTATTCTCACTTCAAAACATATCCAATGTTTTTTTTTACTTTAAAAATTACTCAACTATTTTTCATACATTGTTAACTCACTCTGGTATTAAAATTTTAATTTCTCACTTCAAACATATCCAATGTTTTTTTTTACTTTAAAAATTACACTAACTTTTTTCATACATTGTTAACTCACTCTGGTATTAAAAATTTTAATTTTTCACTTCAAAACATATCCAATGTTTTTTTTTACTTTAAAAATTACTCAACTATTTTTTCATACATTGTTAACTCACTCTGGTATACAAATTTTAATTTCTCACTTCAAAACATATCCAATGTTTTTTTTTACTTTAAAAATTACTCAACTATTTTTCATACATTGTTAACTCACTCTGGTATTAAAATTTTAATTTCTCACTTCAAAAAATATCCAATGTTTTTTTTCACTTTAAAAATTACTCAACTATTTTTCATACATTGTTAACTCACTCTGATTTTAAAATTTTAATTTCTCACTTCAAAATACTTCAAAAACTACGTTTTTTTATCTTAAAAATTACACTAACTTTTTTCTTACTTTGCTAACTCACTCTGATATTAAAATTTTAATTTCTCACTTCAAAACATATCCAATGTTTTTTTTTACTTTAAAAATTACTCAACTATTTTTCATACATTGTTAACTCACTCTGATATTAAAATTTATTATTCTCACTTCAAAACATATCCAATGTTTTTTTTTACTTTAAAAAATTACTCAACTATTTTTCATACATTGTTAACTCACTCTGGTATTAAAATTTTAATTTCTCACTTCAAAACACTTCAAAAACTACGCTTTTTTCTCTTAAAAATTACACTAACTTTTCTCTTACTTTGCTAACTCACTCTGGTATTAAAATTTTAATTTCTCACTTCAAAACATATCCAATGTTTTTTTTTACTTTAAAAATTACTCAACTATTTTTCATACATTGTTAACTCACTCTGGTATTAAAATTTTAATTTCTCACTTCAAAATACTTCAAAAACTACGTTTTTTTATCTTAAAAATTACACTAACTTTTTTCTTACTTTGCTAACTCACTCTGATATTAAAATTTATTATTCTCACTTCAAAACATATCCAATGTTTTTTTTTACTTTAAAAATTACTCAACTATTTTACATACATTGCTAACTCACTCTGGTATTAAAATTTTAATTTCTCACTTCAAAACATATCAAATGTTTTTTTTTACTTTAAAAATTACACTAACTATTTTTCTTACTTTGCTAACTCACTCTGGTATTAAAATTTTAATTTCTCACTTCAAAACACTTCAAAAACTACGCTTTTTTCTCTTAAAAATTACTCAAATATTTTTCATACATTGTTAACACACTCTGGTATTAAAATTTCAATTTCTCACTTCAAAACATATCCAATGTTTTTTTTTACTTTAAAAATTACTCAACTATTTTTCATACATTGTTAACTCACTCTGGTATTAAAATTTTAATTTCTCACTTCAAAACATATCCAATGTTTTTTTTTACTTTAAAAATTACACTAACTTTTTTCTTACATTGTTAACTCAATCTGGTATTAAAATTTTAATTTCTCACTTCAAAACATATCCAATGTTTTTTTTTACTTTAAAAATTACTCAACTATTTTTCATACATTGTTAACTCACTCTGGTATTAAAATTTTAATTTCTCACTTCAAAACATATCCAATGTTTTTTTTTACTTTAAAATTTACTCAACTATTTTTCATACATTGTTAACTCACTCTGGTATTAAAATTTTAATTTCTCACTTCAAAACATATCAAATGTTTTTTTTTACTTTAAAAATTACTCAACTATTTTTCATACATTGCTAACTCACTCTGATATTAAAATCCATCATTCTCACTTCAAAACATATCCAATGTTTTTTTTTACTTTAAAAATTACTCAACTATTTTTCATACATTGCTACTCACTCTGGTATTAAAATTTATCATTCTCACTTCAAAACATATCCAATGTTTTTTTTTACTTTAAAAATTACACTAACTTTTTTCTTACTTTGCTAACACACTCTGGTATTAAAATTTTAATTTCTCACTTCAAAATATTTCAAAAACTACGCTTTTTTATCTTAAAAATTACACTAACTTAATTCTTACTTTGCTAACTCACTCTGATATTAAAATTTTAATTTCTCACTTCAAAACATATCAAAAAAAATGTTTTTTTTTTCTCTTAAAAATTACACTAACTTTTTTCTTACTTTGCTAACTCACTCTGATATTAAAATTTATTATTCTCACTTCAAAACATATCCAATGTTTTTTTTTACTTTAAAAATTACTCAACTATTTTTCATACATGTTAACTCACTCTGGTATTAAAATTTATCATTCTCACTTCAAAACATATCCAATGTTTTTTTTTACTTTAAAAATTACTCAACTATTTTTCATACATTGTTAACTCACTCTGGTATTAAAATTTATTATTCTCACTTCAAAACATATCCAATGTTTTTTTTTACTTTAAAAATTACTCAACTATTTTTCATACATTGTTAACTCACTCTGGTATTAAAATTTTAATTTCTCACTTCAAAACATATCCAATGTTTTTTTTTACTTTAAAAATTACTCAACTATTTTTCATACATTGCTAACTCACTCTGGTATTAAAATTTTTATTTCTCACTTCAAAACATATCCAATGTTTTTTTTTACTTTAAAAATTACTCAACTATTTTTCATACATTGTTAACTCACTCTGGTATTAAAATTTTAATTTCTCACTTCAAAACATATCCAATGTTTTTTTTTACTTTAAAAATTACTCAAATATTTTTCATACATTGTTAACTCACTCTGGTATTAAAATTTTAATTTCTCACTTCAAAACATATCAAATGTTTTTTTTTACTTTAAAAATTACTCAACTATTTTTCATACTTTGCTAACTCACTCTGATATTAAAATCCATCATTCTCACTTCAAAACATATCCAATGTTTTTTTTTACTTTAAAAATTACTCAACTATTTTTCTTACTTTGCTAACTCACTCTGATATTAAAATTTATTATTCTCACTTCAAAACATATCCAATGTTTTTTTTTACTTTAAAAATTACTCAACTATTTTTCATACATTGCTAACTCACTCTGGTATTAAAATTTTTATTTCTCACTTCAAAACATATCCAATGTTTTTTTTTACTTTAAAAATTACTCAACTATTTTTCATACATTGTTAACTCACTCTGGTATTAAAATTTTAATTTCTCACTTCAAAACATATCCAATGTTTTTTTTCACTTTAAAAATTACTCAACTATTTTTCATACTTTGCTAACTCACTCTGATATTAAAATTTATTATTCTCACTTCAAAACATATCCAATGTTTTTTTTTACTTTAAAAATTACACTAACTTTTTTCTTACTTTGCTAACTCACTCTGGTATTAAAATTTTAATTTCTCACTTCAAAATATTTTAAAAACTACGTTTTTTTATCTTAAAAATTACACTAACTTTTCTCTTACTTTGCTAACTCACTCTGATATTAAAATTTATTATTCTCACTTCAAAACATATCCAATTTTTTTTTTACTTTAAAAATTACTCAACTATTTTTCATACATTGTTAACTCACTCTGGTATTAAAATTTATTATTCTCACTTCAAAACATATCCAATGTTTTTTTTTACTTTAAAAATTACTCAACTATTTTTCATACATTGTTAAATCACTCTGGTTTTAAAATTTATCATTTTCATTTCAAAACATATCCAATGTTTTTTTTTACTTTAAAAATTACTCAACTATTTTTCATACATTGTTAACTCACTCTGGTATTAAAATTTTAATTTCTCACTTCAAAATACTTCAAAAACTACGTTTTTTTATCTTAAAAATTACACTAACTTTTTTCTTACTTTGCTAACTCACTCTGATATTAAAATTTATTATTCTCACTTCAAAACATATCCAATGTTTTTTTTTACTTTAAAAATTACTCAACTATTTTTCATACATTGCTAACTCACTCTGGTATTAAAATTTATCATTCTCACTTCAAAACATATCCAATGTTTTTTTTCACTTTAAAAATTACACTAACTTTTCTCTTACTTTGCTAACTCACTCTGGTATTAAAATTTTAATTTCTCACTTCAAAACATATCCAATGTTTTTTTTTACTTTAAAAATTACTCAACTATTTTTCATACATTGTTAACTCACTCTGGTATTAAAATTTTAATTTCTCACTTCAAAACATATCCAATGTTTTTTTTCACTTTAAAAATTACTCAACTATTTTTCTTACATTGTTAACTCACTCTGGTATTAAAATTTTAATTTCTCACTTCAAAACATATTAATTTTTTTTTTTACTTTAAAAATTACTCAACTATTTTTCTTACATTGTTAACTCACTCTGGTATTAAAATTTTAATTTCTCACTTCAAAACATATCCAATGTTTTTTTTTACTTTAAAAATTACACTAACTTTTTTCTTACTTTGCTAACTCACTCTGATATTAAAATTTATTATTCTCACTTCAAAACATATCCAATGTTTTTTTTTACTTTAAAAATTACTCAACTATTTTACATACATTGCTAACTCACTCTGGTATTAAAATTTTAATTTCTCACTTCAAAACATATCAAATGTTTTTTTTTACTTTAAAAATTACACTAACTATTTTTCTTACTTTGCTAACTCACTCTGGTATTAAAATTTTAATTTCTCACTTCAAAACATATCCAATGTTTTTTTTTACTTTAAAAATTACTCAACTATTTTTCATACATTGTTAACTCACTCTGGTTTTAAAATTTTAATTTCTCACTTCAAAACACTTCAAAAACTACGCTTTTTTCTCTTAAAAATTACACTAACTTTTTTCTTACTTTGCTAACTCACTCTGATATTAAAATTTTAATTTCTCACTTCAAAACATATCCAATGTATTTTTTTACTTTAAAAATTACTCAACTATTTTTCATACATTGTTAACTCACTCTGGTTTTAAAATTTTAATTTCTCACTTCAAAACACTTCAAAAACTACGCTTTTTTCTCTTAAAAATTACACTAACTTTTTTCTTACTTTGCTAACTCACTCTGATATTAAAATTTTAATTTCTCACTTCAAAACATATCCAATGTTTTTTTTTACTTTAAAAATTACTCAACTATTTTTCATACATTGTTAACTCACTCTGGTATACAAATTTTAATTTCTCACTTCAAAACATATCAAATGTTTTTTTTCACTTTAAAAATTACACTAACTTTTTTCTTACTTTGCTAACACACTCTGGTATTAAAATTTTATCTTCTCACTTCAAAACATATCAAAGTTTTTTTTCACTTTAAAAATTACTCAACTATTTTTCATACTTTGTTAACTCACTCTGGTATTAAAATTTTATCTTCTCACTTCAAAACATATCCAATGTTTTTTTTTACTTTAAAAATTACTCAACTATTTTTCATACATTGCTAACTCACTCTGATAATAAAATCCATCATTCTCACTTCAAAACATATCCAATGTTTTTTTTCACTTTAAAAATTACTCAACTATTTTTGCTACATTGTTAACTCACTCTGGTATTAAAATTTTAATTTCTCACTTCAAAACATATCCAATGTTTTTTTTTACTTTAAAAATTACTCAACTATTTTTCATACATTGCTAACTCACTCTGATATTAAAATCCATCATTCTCACTTCAAAACATATCCAATGTTTTTTTTTACTTTAAAAATTACTCAACTATTTTTCATACATTGCTAACTCACTCTGGTATTAAAATTTTAATTTCTCACTTCAAAACATATCAAATGTTTTTTTTTACTTTAAAAATTACACTAACTTTTTTCTTACTTTGCTAACTCACTCTGGTATTAAAATTTTAATTTCTCACTTCAAAACATATCCAATGTTTTTTTTTACTTTAAAAATTACTCAACTATTTTTCATACATTGCTAACTCACTCTGGTATTAAAATTTTAATTTCTCACTTCAAAACATATCCAATGTTTTTTTTTACTTTAAAAATTACTCAACTATTTTTCATACATTGCTAACTCACTCTGGTATTAAAATTTTAATTTCTCACTTCAAAACATATCCAATGTTTTTTTTTACTTTAAAAATTACTCAACTATTTTTCTTACTTTGCTAACTCACTCTGGTATTAAAATTTATTATTATCACTTCAAAACATATCAAATGTTTTTTTTTACTATAAAAATTACACTAACTTTTTTCTTACTTTGCTAACTCACTCTGGTATTAAAATTTTAATTTCTCACTTCAAAATATTTTAAAAACTACGTTTTTTTATCTTAAAAATTACACTAACTTTTCTCTTACTTTGCTAACTCACTCTGATATTAAAATTTATTATTCTCACTTCAAAACATATCCAATTTTTTTTTTACTTTAAAAATTACTCAACTATTTTTCATACATTGTTAACTCACTCTGGTATTAAAATTTTTATTTCTCACTTCAAAACATATCCAATGTTTTTTTTTACTTTAAAAATTACTCAACTATTTTTCATACATTGTCAACTCACTCTGGTATTAAAATTTTAATTTCTCACTTCAAAACATATCCAATGTTTTTTTTTACTTTAAAAATTACTCAACTATTTTTCATACATTGTTAACTCACTCTGGTATTAAAATTTTAATTTCTCACTTCAAAACATATCCAATGTTTTTTTTCACTTTAAAAATTACTCAACTATTTTTGCTACATTGTTAACTCACTCTGGTATTAAAATTTTAATTTCTCACTTCAAAACATATCCAATGTTTTTTTTTACTTTAAAAATTACTCAACTATTTTTCATACATTGTTAACTCACTCTGGTATTAAAATTTTAATTTCTCACTTCAAAACATATCCAATGTTTTTTTTTACTTTAAAAATTACTCAACTATTTTTCATACATTGCTAACTCACTCTGGTATTAAAATTTTAATTTCTCACTTCAAAACATATCAAATGTTTTTTTTTACTTTAAAAATTACACTAACTTTTTTCTTACTTTGCTAACTCACTCTGGTATTAAAATTTTAATTTCTCACTTCAAAACATATCCAATGTTTTTTTTTACTTTAAAAATTACTCAACTATTTTTCTTACTTTGCTAACTCACTCTGGTATTAAAATTTATTATTATCACTTCAAAACATATCAAATGTTTTTTTTTACTTTAAAAATTACTCAACTATTTTTCATACATTGTCAACTCACTCTGGTATTAAAATTTTAATTTCTCACTTCAAAACATATCCAATGTTTTTTTTTACTTTAAAAATTACTCAACTATTTTTCATACATTGTTAACTCACTCTGGTATTAAAATTTTAATTTCTCACTTCAAAACATATCCAATGTTTTTTTTCACTTCAAAAATTACTCAACTATTTTTGCTACATTGTTAACTCACTCTGGTATTAAAATTTTAATTTCTCACTTCAAAACATATCCAATGTTTTTTTTTACTTTAAAAATTACTCAACTATTTTTCATACATTGTTAACTCACTCTGGTATTAAAATTTTAATTTCTCACTTCAAAACATATCCAATGTTTTTTTTTACTTTAAAAATTACTCAACTATTTTTCATACTTTGCTAACTCACTCTGGTATTAAAATTTATTATTATCACTTCAAAACATATCAAATGTTTTTTTTTACTATAAAAATTACACTAACTTTTTTCTTACTTTGCTAACTCACTCTGGTATTAAAATTTTAATTTCTCACTTCAAAACATATCCAATGTTTTTTTTTACTTTAAAAATTACTCAACTATTTTTCTTACTTTGCTAACTCACTCTGGTATTAAAATTTATTATTATCACTTCAAAACATATCAAATGTTTTTTTTTACTTTAAAAATTACTCAACTATTTTTCATACATTGTTAACTCACTCTGGTATTAAAATTTTAATTTCTCACTTCAAAACATATCCAATGTTTTTTTTCACTTTAAAAATTACTCAACTATTTTTGCTACATTGTTAACTCACTCTGGTATTAAAATTTTAATTTCTCACTTCAAAACATATCCAATGTTTTTTTTTACTTTAAAAATTACTCAACTATTTTTCATACATTGTTAACTCACTCTGGTATTAAAATTTTAATTTCTCACTTCAAAACATATCCAATGTTTTTTTTTACTTTAAAAATTACTCAACTATTTTTCATACATTGCTAACTCACTCTGGTATTAAAATTTTAATTTCTCACTTCAAAACATATCAAATGTTTTTTTTTACTTTAAAAATTACACTAACTTTTTTCTTACTTTGCTAACTCACTCTGGTATTAAAATTTTAATTTCTCACTTCAAAACATATCCAATGTTTTTTTTTACTTTAAAAATTACTCAACTATTTTTCATACTTTGCTAACTCACTCTGGTATTAAAATTTATTATTATCACTTCAAAACATATCAAATGTTTTTTTTTACTATAAAAATTACACTAACTTTTTTCTTACTTTGCTAACTCACTCTGGTATTAAAATTTTAATTTCTCACTTCAAAACATATCCAATGTTTTTTTTTTACTTTAAAAATTACTCAACTATTTTTCTTACTTTGCTAACTCACTCTGGTATTAAAATTTATTATTATCACTTCAAAACATATCCAATGTTTTTTTTTACTTTAAAAATTACTCAACTATTTTTCATACTTTGCTAACTCACTCTGATATTAAAATTTATTATTCTCACTTCAAAACATATCCAATGTTTTTTTTTACCTTAAAAATTACACTAACTTTTTTCTTACCTTGCTAACTCACTCTGATATTAAAATTTTAATTTCTCACTTCAAAACATATCCAATCTTTTTTTTCACTTTAAAAATTACACTAACTATTTTTCTTACATTTTTAACTCACTCTGGTATTAAAATTTTAATTTCTCACTTCAAAACATATCCAATGTTTTTTTTTACTTTAAAAATTACTCAACTATTTTTCTTACTTTGCTAACTCACTCTGGTATTAAAATTTTAATTTCTCACTTCAAAACATATCCAATGTTTTTTTTTACTTTAAAAATTACTCAACTATTTTTCATACATTGCTAACTCACTCTGGTATTAAAATTTATCATTCTCACTTCAAAACATATCCAATGTTTTTTTTTACTTTAAAAATTACTCAACTATTTTTCATACATTGTTAACTCACTCTGGTATTAAAATTTATCATTCTCACTTCAAAACATATCCAATGTTTTTTTTCACTTTAAAAATTACTCAACTATTTTTCATACATTGTTAACTCACTCTGGTATTAAAATTTATCATTCTCACTTCAAAACATATCCATTGTTTTTTTTTACTTTAAAAATTACTCAACTATTTTTCATACATTGTTAACTCACTCTGGTATTAAAATTTATCATTCTCACTTCAAAACATATCCAATGTTTTTTTTTACTTTAAAAATTACTCAACTATTTTTCTTACATTGTTAACTCACTCTGGTATTAAAATTTTAATTTCTCACTTCAAAACATATCCAATCTTTTTTTTTACTTTAAAAATTACTCAACTATTTTTCATACATTGTTAACTCACTCTGGTATTAAAATTTTAATTTCTCACTTCAAAACATATCCAATGTTTTTTTCACTTTCAAAATTACACTAACTATTTTTCATACATTGTTAACTCACTCTGGTATTAAAATTTTAATTTCTCACTTCAAAACATATCCAATTTTTTTTTTACTTTAAAAATTACTCAACTATTTTTCTTACATTGTTAACTCACTCTGGTATTAAAATTTTAATTTCTCACTTCAAAACATATCCAATGTTTTTTTTCACTTTAAAAATTACTCAACTATTTTTCTTACATTGTTAACTCACTCTGGTATTAAAATTTTAATTTCTCACTTCAAAACATATCCAATGTTTTTTTTTACTTTAAAAATTACTCAACTATTTTTCATACATTGCTAACTCACTCTGGTATTAAAATTTTAATTTCTCACTTCAAAACATATCCAATGTTTTTTTTTACTTTAAAAATTACACTAACTTTTTTCTTACATTGTTAACTCAATCTGGTATTAAAATTTTAATTTCTCACTTCAAAACATATCCAATGTTTTTTTTTACTTTAAAAATTACTCAACTATTTTTCATACATTGTTAACTCACTCTGGTATTAAAATTTTAATTTCTCACTTCAAAACATATCCAATGTTTTTTTTTACTTTAAAAATTACTCAAATATTTTTCATACATTGTTAACTCACTCTGGTATTAAAATTTTAATTTCTCACTTCAAAACATATCCAATGTTTTTTTTTACTTTAAAAATTACACTAACTATTTTTCATACATTGTTAACTCACTCTGGTATTAAAATTTTAATTTCTCACTTCAAAACATATCCAATGTTTTTTTTTACTTTAAAAATTACTCAACTATTTTTCATACATTGCTAACTCACTCTGGTATTAAAATTTATCATTCTCACTTCAAAACATATCCAATGTTTTTTTTCACTTTAAAAATTACACTAACTTTTCTCTTACTTTGCTAACTCACTCTGATATTAAAATTTATTATTCTCACTTCAAAACATATCCAATGTTTTTTTTTACTTTAAAAATTACTCAACTATTTTTCATACATTGTTAACTCACTCTGGTATTAAAATTTATCATTCTCACTTCAAAACATATCCAATGTTTTTTTTTACTTTAAAAATTACTCAACTATTTTTCATACATTGTTAACTCACTCTGGTATTAAAATTTATCATTCTCACTTCAAAACATATCCAATGTTTTTTTTCACTTTAAAAATTACTCAACTATTTTTCTTACATTGTTAACTCACTCTGGTATTAAAATTTTAATTTCTCACTTCAAAACATATCCAAAGTTTTTTTTCACTTTAAAAATTACTCAACTATTTTTCATACATTGTTAACTCACTCTGGTATTAAAATTTTAATTTCTCACTTCAAAATACTTCAAAAACTACGTTTTTTTATCTTAAAAATTACACTAACTTTTTTCTTACTTTGCTAACTCACTCTGATATTAAAATTTATTATTCTCACTTCAAAACACTTCAAAAACTACGTTTTTTTATCTTAAAAATTACTCAACTATTTTTCATACATTGCTAACTCACTCTGGTATTAAAATTTTAATTTCTCACTTCAAAATACTTCAAAAACTACGTTTTTTTATCTTAAAAATTACACTAACTTTTTTCTTACTTTGCAAACTCACTCTGATATTAAAATTTATTATTCTCACTTAAAAACATATCAAAAAAAATGTTTTTTTTTTCTCTTAAAAATTACACTAACTTTTTTCTTACTTTGCAAACTCACTCTTATATTAAAATTTATTATTCTCACTTCAAAACATTTCAAAAAAATGGTTTTTTTTTTCTCTTAAAAATTACACTATCTTTTTTCTTACTTTGCTAACTCACTCTGATATTAAAATTTATTATTCTCACTTCAAAACATATCCAATGTTTTTTTTTACTTTAAAAATTACTCAACTATTTTTCATACATTGTTAACTCACTCTGGTTTTAAAATTTTAATTTCTCACTTCAAAACATATCCAATGTTTTTTTATCTTAAAAATTACTCAACTATTTTTCTTACCTTGCTAACTCACTCTGGTATTAAAATTTTAATTTCTCACTTCAAAATACTTCAAAAACTACGTTTTTTTATCTTAAAAATTAAACTAACTTTTTTCTTACTTTGCTAACTCACTCTGATATTAAAATTTATTATTCTCACTTCAAAACACTTCAAAAACTACGCTTTTTTCTTTTTAAAATTACACTAACTTTTTTCTTACTTTGCTAACACACTCTGGTATTAAAATTTTAATTTCTCACTTCAAAATACTTCAAAAACTACGCTTTTTTCCCTTAAAAATTACACTAACTTTTTTCTTACTTTGCAAACTCACTCTGGTATTAAAATTTTAATTTCTCACTTCAAAACATATCAAAAAAAATGTTTTTTTTTTCTCTTAAAAATTACACTAACTTTTTTCTTACTTTGCAAACTCACTCTTATATTAAAATTTATTATTCTCACTTCAAAACATTTCAAAAAAATGGTTTTTTTTTTCTCTTAAAAATTACACTATCTTTTTTCTTACTTTGCTAACTCACTCTGATATTAAAATTTATTATTCTCACTTCAAAACATATCCAATGTTTTTTTTTACTTTAAAAATTACTCAACTATTTTTCATACATTGTTAACTCACTCTGGTATTAAAATTTTAATTTCTCACTTCAAAATATATCCAATGTTTTTTTTTACTTTAAAAATTACTCAACTATTTTTCATACATTGTTAACTCACTCTGGTATTAAAATTTTAATTTCTCACTTCAAAACATATCCAATGTTTTTTTTTACTTTAAAAATTACTCAACTATTTTTCATACATTGTTAACTCACTCTGGTATTAAAATTTTAATTTCTCACTTCAAAACATATCCAATCTTTTTTTTTACTTTAAAAATTACTCAACTATTTTTCATACATTGTTAACTCACTCTGGTATTAAAATTTTAATTTCTCACTTCAAAACATATCCAATGTTTTTTTTTACTTTAAAAATTACTCAACTATTTTTCATACATTGCTAACTCACTCTGGTATTAAAATTTATCATTCTCACTTCAAAACATATCCAATGTTTTTTTTTACTTTAAAAATTACTCAACTATTTTTCATACATTGTTAACTCACTCTGGTATTAAAATTTTAATTTCTCACTTCAAAACATATCCAATGTTTTTTTTCACTTTAAAAATTACTCAACTATTTTTCATACATTGTTAACTCACTCTGGTTTTAAAATTTTAATTTCTCACTTCAAAACACTTCAAAAACTACGCTTTTTTCTCTTAAAAATTACACTAACTTTTTTCTTACTTTGCTAACTCACTCTGATATTAAAATTTTAATTTCTCACTTCAAAATACTTCAAAAACTACGCTTTTTTCTCTTAAAAATTACTCAACTATTTTTCATACATTGTTAACTCACTCTGGTATTAAAATTTTAATTTCTCACTTCAAAACATATCCAATGTTTTTTTTCACTTTAAAAATTACTCAACTATTTTTCTTACATTGTTAACTCACTCTGGTATTAAAATTTTAATTTCTCACTTCAAAACATATCCAATGTTTTTTTTTACTTTAAAAATTACTCAACTATTTTTCATACATTGTTAACTCACTCTGGTATTAAAATTTATCATTCTCACTTCAAAACATATCCAATGTTTTTTTTTACTTTAAAAATTACACTAACTATTTTTCTTACTTTGCTAACTCACTCTGGTATTAAAATTTTAATTTCTCACTTCAAAACATATCCAATGTTTTTTTTTACTTTAAAAATTACTCAACTATTTTTCATACATTGTTAACTCACTCTGGTATTAAAATTTATCATTCTCACTTCAAAACATATCCAATGTTTTTTTTTACTTTAAAAATTACACTAACTTTTTTCTTACATTGTTAACTCAATCTGGTATTAAAATTTTAATTTCTCACTTCAAAACATATCCAATGTTTTTTTTTACTTTAAAAATTACTCAACTATTTTTCATACATTGTTAACTCACTCTGGTATTAAAATTTTAATTTCTCACTTCAAAACATATCCAATGTTTTTTTTTACTTTAAAAATTACTCAACTATTTTTCATACATTGCTAACTCACTCTGGTATTAAAATTTTAATTTCTCACTTCAAAACATATCCAATGTTTTTTTTCACTTTAAAAATTACTCATCTATTTTTCTTACTTTGCTAACTCACTCTGGTATTAAAATTTTAATTTCTCACTTCAAAACATATCCAATGTTTTTTTTTACTTTAAAAATTACTCAACTATTTTTCATACATTGTTAACTCCCTCTGGTATTAAAATTTTAATTTCTCACTTCAAAACATATCCAATGTTTTTTTTCACTTTAAAAATTACTCAACTATTTTTCATACATTGTTAACTCACTCTGGTATTAAAATTTTAATTTCTCACTTCAAAACATATCCAAAGTTTTTTTTTACTTTAAAAATTACTCAACTATTTTTGCTACATTGTTAACTCACTCTGGTATTAAAATTTTAATTTCTCACTTCAAAACATATCCAATGTTTTTTTTTACTTTAAAAATTACTCAACTATTTTTCATACATTGTTAACTCACTCTGGTATTAAAATTTTAATTTCTCACTTCAAAACATATCCAATGTTTTTTTTTACTTTAAAAATTACTCAACTATTTTTCATACATTGTTAACTCACTCTGGTATTAAAATTTATCATTCTCACTTCAAAACATATCCAATGTTTTTTTTTACTTTAAAAATTACTCAACTATTTTTCATACATTGTTAACTCACTCTGGTATTAAAATTTTAATTTCTCACTTCAAAACATATCCAATGTTTTTTTTTACTTTAAAAATTACTCAACTATTTTTCATACATTGCTAACTCACTCTGGTATTAAAATTTTAATTTCTCACTTCAAAATACTTCAAAAACTACGTTTTTTTATCTTAAAAATTACACTAACTTTTTTCTTACTTTGCTAACTCACTCTGATATTAAAATTTATTATTCTCACTTCAAAACACTTCAAAAACTACGCTTTTTTCTTTTTAAAATTACACTAACTTTTTTCTTACTTTGCTAACTCACTCTGGTATTAAAATTTATTATTCTCACTTCAAAACACTGCAAAAACAATGTTTTTTTTTACTTTAAAAATTACTCAACTATTTTTCATACATTGTTAACTCACTCTGGTTTTAAAATTTTAATTTCTCACTTCAAAACATATCCAATCTTTTTTTTCACTTTAAAAATTACTCAACTATATTTCATACATTGTTAACTCACTCTGGTATTAAAATTTTAATTTCTCACTTCAAAACATATCCAATGTTTTTTTTTACTTTAAAAATTACTCAACTATTTTTCATACATTGTTAACTCACTCTGGTATTAAAATTTTAATTTCTCACTTCAAAACATATCCAATGTTTTTTTTTACTTTAAAAATTACTCAACTATTTTTCATACATTGTTAACTCACTCTGGTATTAAAATTTTAATTTCTCACTTCAAAACATATCCAATGTTTTTTTTCACTTTAAAAATTACTCAACTATTTTTCTTACATTGTTAACTCACTCTGGTATTAAAATTTTAATTTCTCACTTCAAAACATATCCAATGTTTTTTTTTACTTTAAAAATTACTCAACTATTTTTCATACATTGTTAACTCACTCTGGTATTAAAATTTTAATTTCTCACTTCAAAATACTTCAAAAACTACGTTTTTTTATCTTAAAAATTACACTAACTTTTTTCTTACTTTGCTAACTCACTCTGATATTAAAATTTATTATTCTCACTTCAAAACACTTCAAAAACTACGCTTTTTTTTTTTTAAAATTACACTAACTTTTTTCTTACTTTGCTAACTCACTCTGGTATTAAAATTTATTATTCTCACTTCAAAACACTGCAAAAACAATGTTTTTTTTTACTTTAAAAATTACTCAACTATTTTTCATACATTGCTAACTCACTCTGGTTTTAAAAATTAAATTTCTCACTTCAAAACATATCCAATGTTTTTTTTCACTTTAAAAATTACTCAACTATTTTTCTTACATTGTTAACTCACTCTGGTATTAAAATTTTAATTTCTCACTTCAAAACATATCCAATGTTTTTTTTTACTTTAAAAATTACACTAACTTTTTTCTTACTTTGCTAACACACTCTGGTATTAAAATTTTAATTTCTCACTTCAAAACATATCCAATGTTTTTTTTTACTTTAAAAATTACTCAAATATTTTTCATACATTGTTAACTCACTCTGGTATTAAAATTTATCATTCTCACTTCAAAACATATCCAATGTTTTTTTTTACTTTAAAAATTACTCAAATATTTTTCATACATTGCTAACTCACTCTGGTATTAAAATTTTAATTTCTCACTTCAAAACACTTCAAAAACTACGTTTTTTTATCTTAAAAATTACACTAACTTTTTTCTTACTTTGCTAACTCACTCTGGTATTAAAATTTATTATTCTCACTTCAAAACACTGCAAAAACAATGTTTTTTTTTACTTTAAAAATTACTCAACTATTTTTCATACATTGCTAACTCACTCTGGTTTTAAAATTTTAATTTCTCACTTCAAAACATATCCAATGTTTTTTTTCACTTTAAAAATTACTCAACTATATTTCATACATTGTTAACTCACTCTGGTATTAAAATTTTAATTTCTCACTTCAAAACATATCCAATGTTTTTTTTTACTTTAAAAATTACTCAACTATTTTTCATACATTGTTAACACACTCTGGTATTAAAATTTTAATTTCTCACTTCAAAACATATCCAATGTTTTTTTTTACTTTAAAAATTACTCAAATATTTTTCATACATTGTTAACTCACTCTGGTATTAAAATTTATCATTCTCACTTCAAAACATATCCAATGTTTTTTTTTACTTTAAAAATTACTCAACTATTTTTCTTACATTGTTAACTCACTCTGGTATTAAAATTTATTATTCTCACTTCAAAACATATCCAATGTTTTTTTTTACTTTAAAAATTACACTAACTATTTTTCATACATTGTTAACTCACTCTGGTTTTAAAAATTAAATTTCTCACTTCAAAACATATCCAATGTTTTTTTTCACTTTAAAAATTACTCAACTATTTTTCTTACATTGTTAACTCACTCTGGTATTAAAATTTTAATTTCTCACTTCAAAACATATCCAATGTTTTTTTTTACTTTAAAAATTACTCAACTATTTTTCATACATTGTTAACTCACTCTGGTATTAAAATTTTAATTTCTCACTTCAAAACATATCCAATGTTTTTTTTTACTTTAAAAATTACTCAACTATTTTTCATACATTGTTAACTCACTCTGGTATTAAAATTTTAATTTCTCACTTCAAAACATATCCAATGTTTTTTTTCACTTTAAAAATTACTCAACTATTTTTCTTACATTGTTAACTCACTCTGGTATTAAAATTTTAATTTCTCACTTCAAAACATATCCAATGTTTTTTTTTACTTTAAAAATTACTCAACTATTTTTCATACATTGTTAACTCACTCTGGTATTAAAATTTTAATTTCTCACTTCAAAACATATCCAATGTTTTTTTTTACTTTAAAAATTACACTAACTTTTTTCTTACTTTGCTAACACACTCTGGTATTAAAATTTTAATTTCTCACTTCAAAACATATCCAATGTTTTTTTTTACTTTAAAAATTACTCAAATATTTTTCATACATTGCTAACTCACTCTGGTATTAAAATTTATTATTCTCACTTCAAAACATATCCAATGTTTTTTTTTACTTTAAAAATTACTCAACTATTTTTCATACATTGTTAACTCACTCTGGTATTAAAATTTTAATTTCTCACTTCAAAACATATCCAATGTTTTTTTTTACTTTAAAAATTACTCAACTATTTTTCATACATTGTTAACTAACTCTGGTATTAAAATTTATCATTCTCACTTCAAAACATATCCAATGTTTTTTTTTACTTTAAAAATTACTCAACTATTTTTCATACATTGTTAACTCACTCTGGTATTAAATTTTAATTTCTCACTTCAAAACATATCCAATGTTTTTTTTTACTTTAAAAATTACACTAACTTTTTTCTTACTTTGCTAACACACTCTGGTATTAAAATTTTAATTTCTCACTTCAAAACATATCCAATGTTTTTTTTTACTTTAAAAATTACTCAACTATTTTTCATACATTGTTAACTCACTCTGGTATTAAAATTTTAATTTCTCACTTCAAAACATATCCAATGTTTTTTTTTACTTTAAAAATTACTCAAATATTTTTCATACATTGCTAACTCACTCTGGTATTAAAATTTTAATTTCTCACTTCAAAACATATCCAATGTTTTTTTTTACTTTAAAAATTACTCAACTATTTTTCATACATTGTTAACTCACTCTGGTATTAAAATTTTAATTTCTCACTTCAAAACATATCCAATGTTTTTTTTTACTTTAAAAATTACTCAACTATTTTTCATACATTGCTAACTCACTCTGGTATTAAAATTTTAATTTCTCACTTCAAAATACTTCAAAAACTACTTTTTTTTATCTTAAAAATTACACTAACTTTTTTCTTACTTTGCTAACTCACTCTGATATTAAAATTTATTATTCTCACTTCAAAACACTTCAAAAACTACGCTTTTTTCTTTTTAAAATTACACTAACTTTTTTCTTACTTTGCTAACTCACTCTGGTATTAAAATTTATTATTCTCACTTCAAAACACTGCAAAAACAATGTTTTTTTTTACTTTAAAAATTACTCAACTATTTTTCATACATTGCTAACTCACTCTGGTTTTAAAAATTAAATTTCTCACTTCAAAACATATCCAATCTTTTTTTTCACTTTAAAAATTACTCAACTATATTTCATACATTGTTAACTCACTCTGGTATTAAAATTTTAATTTCTCACTTCAAAACATATCCAATGTTTTTTTTTACTTTAAAAATTACTCAACTATTTTTCATACATTGTTAACTCACTCTGGTATTAAAATTTTAATTTCTCACTTCAAAACATATCCAATGTTTTTTTTTACTTTAAAAATTACTCAACTATTTTTCATACATTGTTTACTCACTCTGGTATTAAAATTTATCATTCTCACTTCAAAACATATCCAATGTTTTTTTTTACTTTAAAAATTACTCAACTATTTTTCTTACATTGTTAACTCACTCTGGTATTAAAATTTTAATTTCGCACTTCAAAACATATCCAATGTTTTTTTTCACTTTAAAAATTACACTAACTTTTTTCATACTTTGCTAACACACTCTGGTATTAAAATTTTAATTTCTCACTTCAAAATACTTCAAAAATACGTTTTTTTATCTTAAAAATTACACTAACTTTTTTCTTACTTTGCTAACTCACTCTGGTATTAAAATTTATTATTCTCACTTCAAAACATATCAAAAAAAATGTTTTTTTTTCTCTTAAAAATTACACTAACATTTTTCTTACTTTGCTAACTCACTCTGATAATAAAATTTATTATTCTCACTTCAAAACACTTCGAAAACTACGCTTTTTTCTCTTAAAAATTACACTAACTTTTTTCTTACTTTGCTAACTCACTCTGATATTAAAATTTAATTTCTCACTTCAAAACATATCCAATGTTTTTTTTTACTTTAAAAAATTACTCAACTATTTTTCATACATTGTTAACTCACTCTGGTATTAAAATTTATTATTCTCACTTCAAAACATATCCAATGTTTTTTTTTACTTTAAAAATTACTCAACTATTTTTCATACATTGTTAACTCACTCTGGTATTAAAATTTTAATTTCTCACTTCAAAACATATCCAATGTTTTTTTTTACTTTAAAAATTACTCAACTATTTTTCATACATTGTTAACTCACTCTGGTTTTAAAATTTTAATTTCTCACTTCAAAACATATCCAATGTTTTTTTTTACTTTAAAAATTACTCAACTATTTTTCATACATTGCTAACTCACTCTGGTATTAAAATTTTAATTTCTCACTTCAAAACATATCCAATGTTTTTTTTTACTTTAAAAATTACACTAACTATTTTTCATACATTGTTAACTCACTCTGGTATTAAAATTTTAATTTCTCACTTCAAAACATATCCAATGTTTTTTTTTACTTTAAAAATTACACTAACTTTTTTCTTACATTGTTAACTCACTCTGGTATTAAAATTTATTATTCTCACTTCAAAACATATCCAATGTTTTTTTTTACTTTAAAAATTACTCAACTAATTTTCATACATTGTTATCTCACTCTGGTATTAAAATTTTAATTTCTCACTTCAAAACATATCCAATGTTTTTTTTTACTTTAAAAATTACTCAACTATTTTTCATACATTGTTAACTCACTCTGGTATTAAAATTTTAATTTCTCACTTCAAAACATATCCAATGTTTTTTTTTACTTTAAAAATTACTCAACTATTTTTCATACATTGTTAACTCACTCTGGTATTAAAATTTTAATTTCTCACTTCAAAACATATCCAATGTTTTTTTTTACTTTAAAAATTACTCAACTATTTTTGCTACATTGTGCACTCACTCTGGTATTAAAATTTTAATTTCTCACTTCAAAACATATCCAATGTTTTTTTTCACTTTAAAAATTACTCAACTATTTTTCATACATTGTTAACTCACTCTGGTATTAAAATTTTAATTTCTCACTTCAAAACATATCCAATGTTTTTTTTTACTTTAAAAATTACTCAACTATTTTTCATACATTGCTAACTCACTCTGGTATTAAAATTTTAATTTCTCACTTCAAAACATATCCAATGTTTTTTTTCACTTTAAAAATTACTCAACTATTTTTCATACATTGTTAACTCACTCTGGTATTAAAATTTTAATTTCTCACTTCAAAACATATCCAATGTTTTTTTTTACTTTAAAAATTACACTAACTATTTTTCATACATTGTTAACTCACTCTGGTATTAAAATTTTAATTTCTCACTTCAAAACATATCCAATGTTTTTTTTTACTTTAAAAATTACACTAACTTTTTTCTTACATTGTTAACTCACTCTGGTATTAAAATTTATTATTCTCACTTCAAAACATATCCAATGTTTGTTTTTACTTTAAAAATTACTCAACTAATTTTCATACATTGTTATCTCACTCTGGTATTAAAATTTTAATTTCTCACTTCAAAACATATCCAATGTTTTTTTTTACTTTAAAAATTACTCAACTATTTTTCATACATTGTTAACTCACTCTGGTATTAAAATTTTAATTTCTCACTTCAAAACATATCCAATGTTTTTTTTTACTTTAAAAATTACTCAACTATTTTTCATACATTGTTAACTCACTCTGGTATTAAAATTTTAATTTCTCACTTCAAAACATATCCAATGTTTTTTTTTACTTTAAAAATTACTCAACTATTTTTGCTACATTGTGCACTCACTCTGGTATTAAAATTTTAATTTCTCACTTCAAAACATATCCAATGTTTTTTTTTACTTTAAAAATTACTCAACTATTTTTCATACATTGTTAACTCACTCTGGTATTAAAATTTATTATTCTCACTTCAAAACATATCCAATGTTTTTTTTTACTTTAAAAATTACTCAACTATTTTTCATACATTGTTAACTCACTCTGGTATTAAAATTTTAATTTCTCACTTCAAAACATATCCAATGTTTTTTTTTACTTTAAAAATTACTCAACTATTTTTCATACATTGTTAACTCACTCTGGTTTTAAAATTTTAATTTCTCACTTCAAAACATATCCAATGTTTTTTTTTACTTTAAAAATTACTCAACTATTTTTCATACATTGCTAACTCACTCTGGTATTAAAATTTTAATTTCTCACTTCAAAACATATCCAATGTTTTTTTTCACTTTAAAAATTACTCAACTATTTTTCATACATTGTTAACTCACTCTGGTATTAAAATTTTAATTTCTCACTTCAAAACATATCCAATGTTTTTTTTTACTTTAAAAATTACTCAACTATTTTTCATACATTGTTATCTCACTCTGGTATTAAAATTTAATTTCTCACTTCAAAACATATCCAATGTTTTTTTTTACTTTAAAAATTACTCAACTATTTTTCATACATTGTTAACTCACTCTGGTATTAAAATTTTAATTTCTCACTTCAAAACATATCCAATGTTTTTTTTTACTTTAAAAATTACACTAACTATTTTTCATACATTGTTAACTCACTCTGGTATTAAAATTTTAATTTCTCACTTCAAAACATATCCAATGTTTTTTTTTACTTTAAAAATTACACTAACTTTTTTCTTACATTGTTAACTCACTCTGGTATTAAAATTTATTATTCTCACTTCAAAACATATCCAATGTTTTTTTTTACTTTAAAAATTACTCAACTAATTTTCATACATTGTTATCTCACTCTGGTATTAAAATTTTAATTTCTCACTTCAAAACATATCCAATGTTTTTTTTTACTTTAAAAATTACTCAACTATTTTTCATACATTGTTAACTCACTCTGGTATTAAAATTTTAATTTCTCACTTCAAAACATATCCAATGTTTTTTTTTACTTTAAAAATTACTCAACTATTTTTCATACATTGTTAACTCACTCTGGTATTAAAATTTTAATTTCTCACTTCAAAACATATCCAATGTTTTTTTTTACTTTAAAAATTACTCAACTATTTTTGCTACATTGTGCACTCACTCTGGTATTAAAATTTTAATTTCTCACTTCAAAACATATCCAATGTTTTTTTTTACTTTAAAAATTACTCAACTATTTTTCATACATTGTTAACTCACTCTGGTATTAAAATTTATTATTCTCACTTCAAAACATATCCAATGTTTTTTTTTACTTTAAAAATTACTCAACTATTTTTCATACATTGTTAACTCACTCTGGTATTAAAATTTTAATTTCTCACTTCAAAACATATCCAATGTTTTTTTTTACTTTAAAAATTACACTAACTTTTTTCATACATTGTTAACTCACTCTGGTATTAAAATTTTAATTTCTCACTTCAAAACATATCCAATGTTTTTTTTTACTTTAAAAATTACTCAACTATTTTTCATACATTGTTAACTCACTCTGGTATTAAAATTTATTATTCTCACTTCAAAACATATCCAATGTTTTTTTTTACTTTAAAAATTACTCAACTATTTTTCATACATTGTTATCTCACTCTGGTATTAAAATTTTAATTTCTCACTTCAAAACATATCCAATGTTTTTTTTTACTTTAAAAATTACTCAACTATTTTTCATACATTGTTAACTCACTCTGGTATTAAAATTTTAATTTCTCACTTCAAAACATATCCAATGTTTTTTTTTACTTTAAAAATTACTCAACTATTTTTCATACATTGTTAACTCACTCTGGTATTAAAATTTATCATTCTCACTTCAAAACATATCCAATGTTTTTTTTTACTTTAAAAATTAATCAACTATTTTTCATACTTTGCTAACTCACTCTGATATTAAAATTTATTATTCTCACTTCAAAACATATCCAATGTTTTTTTTTACTTTAAAAATTACTCAACTATTTTTCATACATTGTTATCTCACTCTGGTATTAAAATTTTAATTTCTCACTTCAAAACATATCCAATGTTTTTTTTTACTTTAAAAATTACTCAACTATTTTTCATACATTGTTAACTCACTCTGGTTTTAAAATTTTAATTTCTCACTTCAAAACATATCCAATGTTTTTTTTTACTTTAAAAATTACTCAACTATTTTTCATACATTGTTAACTCACTCTGGTATTAAAATTTTAATTTCTCACTTCAAAACATATCCAATGTTTTTTTTTACTTTAAAAATTACTCAACTATTTTTCATACATTGTTAACTCACTCTGGTATTAAAATTTTAATTTCTCACTTCAAAACATATCCAATGTTTTTTTTTACTTTAAAAATTACTCAACTATTTTTGCTACATTGTGCACTCACTCTGGTATTAAAATTTTAATTTCTCACTTCAAAACATATCCAATGTTTTTTTTCACTTTAAAAATTACTCAACTATTTTTCATACATTGTTAACTCACTCTGGTATTAAAATTTTAATTTCTCACTTCAAAACATATCCAATGTTTTTTTTTACTTTAAAAATTACTCAACTATTTTTCATACATTGCTAACTCACTCTGGTATTAAAATTTTAATTTCTCACTTCAAAACATATCCAATGTTTTTTTTCACTTTAAAAATTACTCAACTATTTTTCATACATTGTTAACTCACTCTGGTATTAAAATTTTAATTTCTCACTTCAAAACATATCCAATGTTTTTTTTTACTTTAAAAATTACACTAACTATTTTTCATACATTGTTAACTCACTCTGGTATTAAAATTTTAATTTCTCACTTCAAAACATATCCAATGTTTTTTTTTACTTTAAAAATTACACTAACTTTTTTCTTACATTGTTAACTCACTCTGGTATTAAAATTTATTATTCTCACTTCAAAACATATCCAATGTTTGTTTTTACTTTAAAAATTACTCAACTAATTTTCATACATTGTTATCTCACTCTGGTATTAAAATTTTAATTTCTCACTTCAAAACATATCCAATGTTTTTTTTTACTTTAAAAATTACTCAACTATTTTTCATACATTGTTAACTCACTCTGGTATTAAAATTTTAATTTCTCACTTCAAAACATATCCAATGTTTTTTTTTACTTTAAAAATTACTCAACTATTTTTCATACATTGTTAACTCACTCTGGTATTAAAATTTTAATTTCTCACTTCAAAACATATCCAATGTTTTTTTTTACTTTAAAAATTACTCAACTATTTTTGCTACATTGTGCACTCACTCTGGTATTAAAATTTTAATTTCTCACTTCAAAACATATCCAATGTTTTTTTTTACTTTAAAAATTACTCAACTATTTTTCATACATTGTTAACTCACTCTGGTATTAAAATTTATTATTCTCACTTCAAAACATATCCAATGTTTTTTTTTACTTTAAAAATTACTCAACTATTTTTCATACATTGTTAACTCACTCTGGTATTAAAATTTATTATTCTCACTTCAAAACATATCCAATGTTTTTTTTTACTTTAAAAATTACTCAACTATTTTTCATACATTGTTAACTCACTCTGGTTTTAAAATTTTAATTTCTCACTTCAAAACATATCCAATGTTTTTTTTTACTTTAAAAATTACTCAACTATTTTTCATACATTGCTAACTCACTCTGGTATTAAAATTTTAATTTCTCACTTCAAAACATATCCAATGTTTTTTTTCACTTTAAAAATTACTCAACTATTTTTCATACATTGTTAACTCACTCTGGTATTAAAATTTTAATTTCTCACTTCAAAACATATCCAATGTTTTTTTTTACTTTAAAAATTACTCAACTATTTTTCATACATTGTTATCTCACTCTGGTATTAAAATTTAATTTCTCACTTCAAAACATATCCAATGTTTTTTTTTACTTTAAAAATTACTCAACTATTTTTCATACATTGTTAACTCACTCTGGTATTAAAATTTTAATTTCTCACTTCAAAACATATCCAATGTTTTTTTTTACTTTAAAAATTACACTAACTATTTTTCATACATTGTTAACTCACTCTGGTATTAAAATTTTAATTTCTCACTTCAAAACATATCCAATGTTTTTTTTTACTTTAAAAATTACACTAACTTTTTTCTTACATTGTTAACTCACTCTGGTATTAAAATTTATTATTCTCACTTCAAAACATATCCAATGTTTTTTTTTACTTTAAAAATTACTCAACTAATTTTCATACATTGTTATCTCACTCTGGTATTAAAATTTTAATTTCTCACTTCAAAACATATCCAATGTTTTTTTTTACTTTAAAAATTACTCAACTATTTTTCATACATTGTTAACTCACTCTGGTATTAAAATTTTAATTTCTCACTTCAAAACATATCCAATGTTTTTTTTTACTTTAAAAATTACTCAACTATTTTTCATACATTGTTAACTCACTCTGGTATTAAAATTTTAATTTCTCACTTCAAAACATATCCAATGTTTTTTTTTACTTTAAAAATTACTCAACTATTTTTGCTACATTGTGCACTCACTCTGGTATTAAAATTTTAATTTCTCACTTCAAAACATATCCAATGTTTTTTTTTACTTTAAAAATTACTCAACTATTTTTCATACATTGTTAACTCACTCTGGTATTAAAATTTATTATTCTCACTTCAAAACATATCCAATGTTTTTTTTTACTTTAAAAATTACTCAACTATTTTTCATACATTGTTAACTCACTCTGGTATTAAAATTTTAATTTCTCACTTCAAAACATATCCAATGTTTTTTTTTACTTTAAAAATTACACTAACTTTTTTCATACATTGTTAACTCACTCTGGTATTAAAATTTTAATTTCTCACTTCAAAACATATCCAATGTTTTTTTTTACTTTAAAAATTACTCAACTATTTTTCATACATTGTTAACTCACTCTGGTATTAAAATTTATTATTCTCACTTCAAAACATATCCAATGTTTTTTTTTACTTTAAAAATTACTCAACTATTTTTCATACATTGTTATCTCACTCTGGTATTAAAATTTTAATTTCTCACTTCAAAACATATCCAATGTTTTTTTTTACTTTAAAAATTACTCAACTATTTTTCATACATTGTTAACTCACTCTGGTATTAAAATTTATTATTCTCACTTCAAAACATATCCAATGTTTTTTTTTACTTTAAAAATTACTCAACTATTTTTCATACATTGTTAACTCACTCTGGTATTAAAATTTTAATTTCTCACTTCAAAACATATCCAATGTTTTTTTTTACTTTAAAAATTACTCAACTATTTTTCATACATTGTTAACTCACTCTGGTATTAAAATTTATTATTCTCACTTCAAAACATATCCAATGTTTTTTTTTACTTTAAAAATTACTCAACTATTTTTCATACATTGTTATCTCACTCTGGTATTAAAATTTTAATTTCTCACTTCAAAACATATCCAATGTTTTTTTTCACTTTAAAAATTACTCAACTATTTTTCATACATTGTTAACTCACTCTGGTATTAAAATTTTAATTTCTCACTTCAAAACATATCCAATGTTTTTTTTTACTTTAAAAATTACTCAACTATTTTTCATACATTGCTAACTCACTCTGGTATTAAAATTTTAATTTCTCACTTCAAAACATATCCAATGTTTTTTTTCACTTTAAAAATTACTCAACTATTTTTCATACATTGTTAACTCACTCTGGTATTAAAATTTTAATTTCTCACTTCAAAACATATCCAATGTTTTTTTTTACTTTAAAAATTACACTAACTATTTTTCATACATTGTTAACTCACTCTGGTATTAAAATTTTAATTTCTCACTTCAAAACATATCCAATGTTTTTTTTTACTTTAAAAATTACACTAACTTTTTTCTTACATTGTTAACTCACTCTGGTATTAAAATTTATTATTCTCACTTCAAAACATATCCAATGTTTGTTTTTACTTTAAAAATTACTCAACTAATTTTCATACATTGTTATCTCACTCTGGTATTAAAATTTTAATTTCTCACTTCAAAACATATCCAATGTTTTTTTTTACTTTAAAAATTACTCAACTATTTTTCATACATTGTTAACTCACTCTGGTATTAAAATTTTAATTTCTCACTTCAAAACATATCCAATGTTTTTTTTTACTTTAAAAATTACTCAACTATTTTTCATACATTGTTAACTCACTCTGGTATTAAAATTTTAATTTCTCACTTCAAAACATATCCAATGTTTTTTTTTACTTTAAAAATTACTCAACTATTTTTGCTACATTGTGCACTCACTCTGGTATTAAAATTTTAATTTCTCACTTCAAAACATATCCAATGTTTTTTTTTACTTTAAAAATTACTCAACTATTTTTCATACATTGTTAACTCACTCTGGTATTAAAATTTATTATTCTCACTTCAAAACATATCCAATGTTTTTTTTTACTTTAAAAATTACTCAACTATTTTTCATACATTGTTAACTCACTCTGGTATTAAAATTTATTATTCTCACTTCAAAACATATCCAATGTTTTTTTTTACTTTAAAAATTACTCAACTATTTTTCATACATTGCTAACTCACTCTGGTATTAAAATTTTAATTTCTCACTTCAAAACATATCCAATGTTTTTTTTTACTTTAAAAATTACTCAACTATTTTTCATACATTGCTAACTCACTCTGGTATTAAAATTTTAATTTCTCACTTCAAAACATATCCAATGTTTTTTTTCACTTTAAAAATTACTCAACTATTTTTCATACATTGTTAACTCACTCTGGTATTAAAATTTTAATTTCTCACTTCAAAACATATCCAATGTTTTTTTTTACTTTAAAAATTACTCAACTATTTTTCATACATTGTTATCTCACTCTGGTATTAAAATTTAATTTCTCACTTCAAAACATATCCAATGTTTTTTTTTACTTTAAAAATTACTCAACTATTTTTCATACATTGTTAACTCACTCTGGTATTAAAATTTTAATTTCTCACTTCAAAACATATCCAATGTTTTTTTTTACTTTAAAAATTACACTAACTATTTTTCATACATTGTTAACTCACTCTGGTATTAAAATTTTAATTTCTCACTTCAAAACATATCCAATGTTTTTTTTTACTTTAAAAATTACACTAACTTTTTTCTTACATTGTTAACTCACTCTGGTATTAAAATTTATTATTCTCACTTCAAAACATATCCAATGTTTTTTTTTACTTTAAAAATTACTCAACTATTTTTCATACATTGTTAACTCACTCTGGTATTAAAATTTTAATTTCTCACTTCAAAACATATCCAATGTTTTTTTTTACTTTAAAAATTACTCAACTATTTTTCATACATTGTTAACTCACTCTGGTATTAAAATTTTAATTTCTCACTTCAAAACATATCCAATGTTTTTTTTTACTTTAAAAATTACTCAACTATTTTTCATACATTGTTAACTCACTCTGGTATTAAAATTTTAATTTCTCACTTCAAAACATATCCAATGTTTTTTTTTACTTTAAAAATTACTCAACTATTTTTGCTACATTGTGCACTCACTCTGGTATTAAAATTTTAATTTCTCACTTCAAAACATATCCAATGTTTTTTTTTACTTTAAAAATTACTCAACTATTTTTCATACATTGTTAACTCACTCTGGTATTAAAATTTATTATTCTCACTTCAAAACATATCCAATGTTTTTTTTTACTTTAAAAATTACTCAACTATTTTTCATACATTGTTAACTCACTCTGGTATTAAAATTTTAATTTCTCACTTCAAAACATATCCAATGTTTTTTTTTACTTTAAAAATTACACTAACTTTTTTCATACATTGTTAACTCACTCTGGTATTAAAATTTTAATTTCTCACTTCAAAACATATCCAATGTTTTTTTTTACTTTAAAAATTACTCAACTATTTTTCATACATTGTTAACTCACTCTGGTATTAAAATTTATTATTCTCACTTCAAAACATATCCAATGTTTTTTTTTACTTTAAAAATTACTCAACTATTTTTCATACATTGTTATCTCACTCTGGTATTAAAATTTTAATTTCTCACTTCAAAACATATCCAATGTTTTTTTTTACTTTAAAAATTACTCAACTATTTTTCATACATTGTTAACTCACTCTGGTATTAAAATTTTAATTTCTCACTTCAAAACATATCCAATGTTTTTTTTTACTTTAAAAATTACTCAACTATTTTTCATACATTGTTAACTCACTCTGGTATTAAAATTTATCATTCTCACTTCAAAACATATCCAATGTTTTTTTTTACTTTAAAAATTAATCAACTATTTTTCATACTTTGCTAACTCACTCTGATATTAAAATTTATTATTCTCACTTCAAAACATATCCAATGTTTTTTTTTACTTTAAAAATTACTCAACTATTTTTCATACATTGTTATCTCACTCTGGTATTAAAATTTTAATTTCTCACTTCAAAACATATCCAATGTTTTTTTTTACTTTAAAAATTACTCAACTATTTTTCATACATTGTTAACTCACTCTGGTTTTAAAATTTTAATTTCTCACTTCAAAACATATCCAATGTTTTTTTTTACTTTAAAAATTACTCAACTATTTTTCATACATTGTTAACTCACTCTGGTATTAAAATTTTTATTTCTCACTTCAAAACATATCCAATGTTTTTTTTTACTTTAAAAATTACTCAACTATTTTTCATACATTGTTAACTCACTCTGGTATTAAAATTTTAATTTCTCACTTCAAAACATATCCAATGTTTTTTTTTACTTTAAAAATTACTCAACTATTTTTCATACATTGTTAACTCACTCTGGTATTAAAATTTAATTTCTCACTTCAAAACATATCCAATGTTTTTTTTTACTTTAAAAATTACTCAACTATTTTTCATACATTGTTATCTCACTCTGGTATTAAAATTTTAATTTCTCACTTCAAAACATATCCAATGTTTTTTTTTACTTTAAAAATTACTCAACTATTTTTCATACATTGTTAACTCACTCTGGTATTAAAATTTTAATTTCTCACTTCAAAACATATCCAATGTTTTTTTTTACTTTAAAAATTACACTAACTATTTTTCATACATTGTTAACTCACTCTGGTATTAAAATTTTAATTTCTCACTTCAAAACATATCCAATGTTTTTTTTTACTTTAAAAATTACACTAACTTTTTTCTTACATTGTTAACTCACTCTGGTATTAAAATTTATTATTCTCACTTCAAAACATATCCAATGTTTTTTTTTACTTTAAAAATTACTCAACTATTTTTCATACATTGTTAACTCACTCTGGTATTAAAATTTTAATTTCTCACTTCAAAACATATCCAATGTTTTTTTTCACTTTAAAAATTACTCAACTATTTTTCATACATTGTTAACTCACTCTGGTTTTAAAATTTTAATTTCTCACTTCAAAACATATCCAATGTTTTTTTTTACTTTAAAAATTACTCAACTATTTTTCATACATTGTTAACTCACTCTGGTATTAAAATTTATTATTCTCACTTCAAAACATATCCAATGTTTTTTTTTACTTTAAAAATTACTCAACTATTTTTCATACATTGTTAACTCACTCTGGTATTAAAATTTTAATTTCTCACTTCAAAACATATCCAATGTTTTTTTTTACTTTAAAAATTACTCAACTATTTTTGCTACATTGTGCACTCACTCTGGTATTAAAATTTTAATTTCTCACTTCAAAACATATCCAATGTTTTTTTTTACTTTAAAAATTACTCAACTATTTTTCTTACATTGTTAACTCACTCTGGTATTAAAATTTTAATTTCTCACTTCAAAACATATCCAATGTTTTTTTTTACTTTAAAAATTACACTAACTTTTTTCATACATTGTTAACTCACTCTGGTATTAAAATTTTAATTTCTCACTTCAAAACATATCCAATGTTTTTTTTTACTTTAAAAATTACACTAACTATTTTTCATACATTGTTAACTCACTCTGGTATTAAAATTTTAATTTCTCACTTCAAAACATATCCAATGTTTTTTTTTACTTTAAAAATTACTACTATTTTTGCTACATTGTGCACTCACTCTGGTATTAAAATTTTAATTTCTCACTTCAAAACATATCCAATGTTTTTTTTTACTTTAAAAATTACTCAACTATTTTTCATGCATTGTTAACTCACTCTGGTATTAAAATTTTAATTTCTCACTTCAAAACATATCCAAAGTTTTTTTTTACTTTAAAAATTACTACTATTTTTGCTACATTGTGCACTCACTCTGGTATTAAAATTTTAATTTCTCACTTCAAAACATATCCAATGTTTTTTTTTACTTTAAAAATTACACTAACTATTTTTCATACATTGTTAACTCACTCTGGTATTAAAATTTTAATTTCTCACTTCAAAACATATCCAATGTTTTTTTTTACTTTAAAAATTACTCAACTATTTTTCATACATTGTTAACTCACTCTGGTATTAAAATTTTAATTTCTCACTTCAAAACATATCCAATGTTTTTTTTTACTTTAAAAATTACACTAACTTTTTTTCATACATTGTTAACTCACTCTGGTATTAAAATTTTAATTTCTCACTTCAAAACATATCCAAAGTTTTTTTTTACTTTAAAAATTACTACTATTTTTGCTACATTGTGCACTCACTCTGGTATTAAAATTTTAATTTCTCACTTCAAAACATATCCAATGTTTTTTTTTACTTTAAAAATTACTCAACTATTTTTCATACATTGTTAACTCACTCTGGTATTAAAATTTTAATTTCTCACTTCAAAACATATCCAAAGTTTTTTTTTACTTTAAAAATTACTACTATTTTTGCTACATTGTGCACTCACTCTGGTATTAAAATTTTAATTTCTCACTTCAAAACATATCCAATGTTTTTTTTTACTTTAAAAATTACACTAACTTTTTTCATACATTGTTAACTCACTCTGGTATTAAAATTTAATTTCTCACTTCAAAACATATCCAATGTTTTTTTTTACTTTAAAAATTACTCAACTATTTTTCATACATTGTTATCTCACTCTGGTATTAAAATTTTAATTTCTCACTTCAAAACATATCCAATGTTTTTTTTTACTTTAAAAATTACTCAACTATTTTTCATACATTGTTAACTCACTCTGGTTTTAAAATTTTAATTTCTCACTTCAAAACATATCCAATGTTTTTTTTTACTTTAAAAATTACTCAACTATTTTTCATACATTGTTAACTCACTCTGGTATTAAAAATTTAATTTCTCACTTCAAAACATATCCAATGTTTTTTTTTACTTTAAAAATTACTCAACTATTTTTCATACATTGTTAACTCACTCTGGTATTAAAATTTTAATTTCTCACTTCAAAACATATCCAATGTTTTTTTTTACTTTAAAAATTACTCAACTATTTTTCATACATTGTTAACTCACTCTGGTATTAAAATTTTAATTTCTCACTTCAAAACATATCCAATGTTTTTTTTTACTTTAAAAATTACTCAACTATTTTTCATACATTGTTAACTCACTCTGGTATTAAAATTTTAATTTCTCACTTCAAAACATATCCAATGTTTTTTTTTACTTTAAAAATTACTCAACTATTTTTCATACATTGTTAACTCACTCTGGTATTAAAATTTTAATTTCTCACTTCAAAACATATCCAATGTTTTTTTTTACTTTAAAAATTACACTAACTTTTTTTCATACATTGTTAACTCACTCTGGTATTAAAATTTTAATTTCTCACTTCAAAACATATCCAAAGTTTTTTTTTACTTTAAAAATTACTACTATTTTTGCTACATTGTGCACTCACTCTGGTATTAAAATTTTAATTTCTCACTTCAAAACATATCCAATGTTTTTTTTTACTTTAAAAATTACTCAACTATTTTTCATGCATTGTTAACTCACTCTGGTATTAAAATTTTAATTTCTCACTTCAAAACATATCCAAAGTTTTTTTTTACTTTAAAAATTACTACTATTTTTGCTACATTGTGCACTCACTCTGGTATTAAAATTTTAATTTCTCACTTCAAAACATATCCAATGTTTTTTTTTACTTTAAAAATTACACTAACTTTTTTCATACATTGTTAACTCACTCTGGTATTAAAATTTAATTTCTCACTTCAAAACATATCCAATGTTTTTTTTTACTTTAAAAATTACTCAACTATTTTTCATACATTGTTATCTCACTCTGGTATTAAAATTTTAATTTCTCACTTCAAAACATATCCAATGTTTTTTTTTACTTTAAAAATTACTCAACTATTTTTCATACATTGTTAACTCACTCTGGTTTTAAAATTTTAATTTCTCACTTCAAAACATATCCAATGTTTTTTTTTACTTTAAAAATTACTCAACTATTTTTCATACATTGTTAACTCACTCTGGTATTAAAAATTTAATTTCTCACTTCAAAACATATCCAATGTTTTTTTTTACTTTAAAAATTACTCAACTATTTTTCATACATTGTTAACTCACTCTGGTATTAAAATTTTAATTTCTCACTTCAAAACATATCCAATGTTTTTTTTTACTTTAAAAATTACTCAACTATTTTTCATACATTGTTAACTCACTCTGGTATTAAAATTTTAATTTCTCACTTCAAAACATATCCAATGTTTTTTTTTACTTTAAAAATTACTCAACTATTTTTCATACATTGTTAACTCACTCTGGTATTAAAATTTTAATTTCTCACTTCAAAACATATCCAATGTTTTTTTTTACTTTAAAAATTACTCAACTATTTTTCATACATTGTTAACTCACTCTGGTATTAAAATTTTAATTTCTCACTTCAAAACATATCCAATGTTTTTTTTTACTTTAAAAATTACACTAACTTTTTTCATACATTGTTAACTCACTCTTGTATTAAAATTTTAATTTCTCACTTCAAAACATATCCAATGTTTTTTTTTACTTTAAAAATTACTCAACTATTTTTCATACATTGTTAACTCACTCTGGTATTAAAATTTTAATTTCTCACTTCAAAACATATCCAATGTTTTTTTTTACTTTAAAAATTACTCAACTATTTTTCATACATTGTTAACTCACTCTGGTATTAAAATTTTAATTTCCCACTTCAAAACACTTCAAAAACTACGCTTTTTTCTCTTAAAAATTACACTAACTTTTTTCTTACTTTGCTAACTCACTCTGATATTAAAATTTATTATTCTCACTTCAAAACATATCAAAAACTACTCTTTTTTTTTACTTTAAAAATTACTCAACTATTTTTCATACATTGTTAACTCACTCTGGTATTAACTTATAACAATTTACTATCTTATTAGCACAAACTCTTTAAATTCTAATATTAATGTAAATACTAATTTTTGAAATTAGCTAGTGACTATAATATTATTGGTTTCAATATTAAATTAATATTAAGCTTTATTTTTATTATAAATCTAGTTATATTATTAATATTATACTATTTATTACTTAATTCTAATTATATTCAACAATAAATTAAATACTAATATCTTTCTTAGGAATTAAAGATAGTAACTAAAGAAGCTTAGTTTATTATACCAAAATACCATACTAGCAGTATCAAAACCTATCTAACGTATCTTTGCATGATTTCCTTAATTAAAATATAATTATATTATACTAAGAATAATTAAGGCTAATACTTTTATATTATCAGTTTAATCATAATGAATCTAGCTTATTAAAATGAAGGCTACTAGCATAATTATTATTAAATTAAGGTTATTTTGGCTTTAATATATAAATTAAATATATAAAATGAATAATTATTTTACAAATAAACCATAGAGTACAAATGCTTAAGACATATAAACATTTAGCGAATCTTTAAATTTAAATTATATTCCTTAAGCAATATTTAATTTTTAACTTGGGCTTTTTATTTAAATTTGTACTTAAAAGATAGGATTTAATTAAAGCAAATTAAGTTCATTGCCTAACTTCTACCTAAAAAAAATTGAACATGTTAAAGGATCTTTAACTGAAGCCTATGTAATTATCGTCATATTTCTGTCTAAATGAATATAATGTCTGAAAAAATCCTTCCGTATCTACTTTTATCAAGCCTGCTTCTGGGTAACCTATGAACTTATTATTTGAAAAATTTTTATCGAAAGGTTTATACCAACTCTAAGAGTAAACTGAAGCTTAATCTGCACAGAAACTTTAGGACCTCCTCCTGAACCATAACTATCAAAAATAGATCCTGAAAAAGCACCAGTCATAACTGATTTTTTTGTGATATATCCTGCATCATATGAGCCTCCGTCGATCGAAAACGCTGCATATGGTCTATCATTGCTGTCTAAAGTCAATGTTAAACCTCTACAATCAACTGGGCTTGAATCTAAGAAAGTTTTGTATATTTCATTTTCTTAACTATCTACTTTCCTAATTCAGCAATCTTAATTATAGACTAATTTATGAATACCCTACTTCATAAACATTTCCATTTGTATCTCTCATAGATTTGGTACTAAGTCTTTTTGAGTATAGCTTTACTTTTCCATAAAGAACTTATCTATTCTGTGACTTTGAGAAAAGCCTATAATAGCCAATATCAGTAAGAAGGAAATTTTCATTTATACATGTTAAGTATCAAAGTGAATTTATATGGTTTGAAGTAATTTCAAATAGTTGCATAAGCTATTAAAAGAGTAACTTTAAATAATAAAAGAATAATTGAAATTATTTGAAAATTAACTCTATTATTAAATTAAAATATTAAACTGCTTGATAGATAATTAAATTGTAATATTAAGGATCTTTTATTACTTTAATATCGAAACGTTAATTTAATAGCGAAGCATATATCTATCAGTGCATAATAAAGAAATAAAATAAATATTACTAAGTATTTTCGTAATATCGAAAAGAAACTTTAAAGTAATAAATTAAGTTAATAAAATAAAGATTTTGCTTTATTTATTATTTGTTGCCAAATAGCTCTAATAAATTTTAGAGTATAAATATGACCTAATTTTCTATTTTTATCTTGCTTATAAACATTTTCTTTATATTTTCACTATTTGATCCTCTTTTCTTACTTTCTTTACTTTTCATTTTTCAAAAAGATCTTGAAATTTCAATTTTAGTTGTTAAATCATTATTCATTTTCACTATTAATAGCATCAATCTCACAGGAATATAAACATTTAAAATAATTTAATAAAATTTTTATCTAAATAGTATTAATAATTTTAGATAAATAAATTTCCCATCTATAACTAAACATTATTATTATGTTTTTAAAATTTAAAAATAAAATAAATCATTAAGTCAATCACAAGCCTTCCATAATAAATAATTATCACATTTAAAAGTAGCTAAAATATAAAAAAATAAATAAGAAATAGATATAACTTTATGAATTTAATTAATTTAAGCTACTATATATAAGCTTAATATTTATTTATCAATCTGATTATTTATAATTCTATAATTTTAGTTATCTTTATTTATTTAAGTCTATGTAGATTTAATTATTTTCTTATGAAAGCTAGTCTTAAAACAGATAGTAAATATCGTCTGCTTTATATTATCATTATAATCCTCATAAACTTTATTTCGTAGCTTAAATAAGGTATATAAATAAAATATATTGATTGATAATGTTAGTTGTAAATAAAATATGCAAGTTAAATTAGATAATTAGGAAAATCAAATAAAATGAATCTCATTTTTATATTTTCTTCCAATATATATTAAAATAAGCATAATAATGAATTGTTCTAAATTTCTATGCTAAATTTAGGATTTTATTAATTAAAAAAAATCTATATAAAATGAGAAATTTATATTAATAGATTAAAATAGCATTCTGATATAGAATGAATGTAGAAATTTATAATTCCGATTTAATTGAAAAAAATCTAAATTTATTATAAAATAACTATGCTTAGTTTTTTTTTAAAGAAATTAATCAATACAATTAAGAAAATTAATTAAAGATAAAATATAAAACATACTTAGTAGAATTTTATAAACTAACAAGAAGATTTTTAGAATGATTATAAAGTTAATAAATATTATTATTTGTTTTTTTTTTTAAATTAATTATTATATGGCTTTATTAGTCTTATATGTTTTTCTTATTTTGTTTAAAATTTTTATCTTCATTCAATTAAATTAAATTTTAATTTTTTGTTTAATTTTTTTGTTTACTTTTTTAATCTTTTTTAATCTTATTGAATTGTTTTTCTTATTTTTAGAATATCTATATTTTATTATAGTTTTATATTTTTTTTTTATTATTTTTTATATTTTTTTAAGTAAATTTTTATTTATTATTTTCATTTTTATTTTTGTAGCATAATATTTTTTCTTTTTCTTTTTTTTTCTTTTAATATTAATTTTTTTTTTACAATTTTGTTATTTTGAGATTATTTTTTAGGATGTTTTAATTTTATTAATATAATTGATTTTTTTTCAAATTTTATCTTAGTTTATTTTTTTTTTAAATAAATTATATTTTATTTAATAGATTTTAATATTATTTGCATTTTTAAACAAATGAATATAACTATCTAATTTTAGATAATTTATTTCTTTATTGTTTATTGTTTATTATTAAATAATTTTCAGTCATTAAATAAATAAAATTTTGTAAATTAGGTTTAAGTTTACAAGTTTTTTAAGATGAATACAAATTTTTTATTCTAATTTTTTTAAATAATTTACGTTATATTTTGATTAAAAAAATTTATTTTTGATTGTTAATTTTGAAATAATTAGATTTTTTAAATTTTTAAATTTTATATTACATACATATCTTATATATTTTTATTCTTTTAAAATTATAAAAAATTAATTTGTATTTAAATAATATAAAATTGTCTTTGTACTTCTAAAAAAATTCGAAGATTTTTTTTATTTATAATTTAAAGTATATTTTTATTTTTATATTTTTATTAATTTTTTTTTATGTTTAGTATCTTTATTTTTTAATAATTTTTTTTAATTTATTTATCTCAAATATAATTGAATTTTTAATTAAAATTTATAAATTATTTTAAAATAATTTTTTTTTAAATTTCAGTGTTCACGTTTAATATTTTTATCTAATAGTTATCAATATTCTTAATTTACATTAGCATCTTTTTTTAATCAAAATTAAATATTAATTTTGATAAATTCTTATTTTTAATTAATATTTTTTTTTTTCAATTTTATTTTCATCGTAATATTGGGTATTTATTGAGAGACTTTTTTATAAGTTAATTATAAGTAATGGATTTAACCGTCTGTTAAAAATGTAAAAAAGTTTTCGACTAAAATCAAAGATAACCCAAAGAATTATAATGTGGATGTATTCGTTGCACTAAATGTCTTTTAAAACTGGTTTAAGAAACTGATAAAATTAAATGTCAGATTCACAACAAAAAAGTAAATATTTAAGAAAAAAATCTTAAGAATTTTGACATAAAGGAATATTTCAAGTAATAGCTGAATAAGTTTGAGCATTAAGCTAATCTGATCCAACTGATAAAAGACTTATCGGGACAAGCCAACATCTAAAAAGCAAGTATCTTAAGCATCAAGAAAACTTGTGTAGATTTTCAAAAGATCTTTAATGAAATAGTAAAACAAGTTACGTGGATTCTGTGTCAGAGTGAAATTATTGAGAGATAAAAGATTGTAAACGAAATAGAGTAAGTCTTAAGAAAGATAAATGCTCTAAGTGAGAAATACCAGCAAATAAAAACTTTAAAAATGGTAACCAGTTAGGAATACAATCGTAATTTAAACGCATTAAATGAGGTAGTAAAAGAATTTGAAGAATAGTAAAATGAAATGCAGAGAGTCAGTTCTTTAAGTTACTAAGACGCCATTCAAAACTACAGATCAATTTCAGAAATTTCATTCAAGGTCTTTTAGGAGATCATGAGTATGACTCCCGAATAAAGAGCAAATATGACAGATTTTTCAATTGTAATAAGAAAATAAATCGATCTATAGAACCAACTAAAGTAAAATCAGGCATAATAATTTGAACAGCCCAAAGAAGAATAAAAAAAATAAATCTAAGGACAGCAAGTTACTAAAAAAACTCAGAAACAAGTTCCAGAATAAGTATAACCAGTTTAAATCAAAAAATAACCACTTTAATAGTTCAAAATCGAAAGTGTTCAGAACCTTTAGAACATTCTTAACGAATTCAAAAACAATTAAATCGACTTGAACACCATTTTGAGCAGTCCTTTGAACAAAATCAGTATTTGTCAAAAATCAATAATTATGTATGATTTAATTTAACTAAATTCAGTCAAGAATCAGCAACAATTCTTATAAATAATCAGTTTAGCCAAAAATCAAGCAAAAATGTAAACAGCAGCAGCAAATGCTTTAACAATATTAAACTACATGAATTACAATTTCGCTTAATAAAACTTTTCAAGCATCGACTTTACCAACTCGGATCTCTCTGACACCACTTTCACCTCCTGCAACTTCTCCAACTCAAATCTCTCTCTAACCAACCTCAGAAACTCCAAATTTATCAATTGTGACCTCTCCAACACCAACCTAACCTCAATCTCATCTGAACACCCTCATATTTTCACTGGACACTCCGCATCAGTCACTTCAGTGGCCATCTCACCAAACAATGAGTTCATCGTATCGGGAAGTCATGATATGACGGTGAGACTATGGGACGTCAAGACAGGTACCTGTAAGACCATGAGTGGTCACACTAGTGTTGTATATGCTGTGGCTATATCCAGTGATTCAGAGTTCATCGTATCGGGAAGTCATGATAATACGGTGAGACTATGGGACGTCAAGACAGGTACCTGTAAGACCATGAGTGGTCACACTAGTTATGTATTATCTGTGGCTATATCCAGTGATTCAGAGTTCATCGTATCGGGAAGTAGAGATAATAAAGTGAGACTATGGGACGTCAAGACAGGTACCTGTAAGACCATGAGTGGTCACACACATTATGTATCTGCTGTGGCTATATCCAGTGATTCAGAGTTCATCGTATCGGGAAGTGTAGATTAGACGGTGAGACTATGGGACGTCAAGACAGGTACCTGTAAGACCATGAGTGGTCACACTAATTAGGTATATGCTGTGGCTATATCAAGTGATTCCACTTAAATCATATCTGGATCGTTTGACAAAACTATTCGTTTATGGAACTCAAGAACACAATAATGTACTAAAGTCTTTTCGGGACACACCTCTTGGGTCTTATCGGTAATATTCTCGAGTAACAACAAGTATATCTTATCAGGATCTTATGACAAGACAATAAGAATATGAAATATCAATAATGGATAGTGTATCTGTGTACTATTAGGTCATACAGACAGTGTGGGTAGTTTATCATTATCTAGGGACAACTAATGGTTGGTATCAAGTAATGGAAGTATATTCGGTTCAGCCTAAGCAAAAGACTACAACATTCGAAGATGGAACTTAGGAAGGATATTGAATGGAGAATAAGCTAATAGTTAACAACAGGTAAGTTTAAATTTAGCATTCATTATTTATTATAGACTGACTGGAGCAAAGTATATGCTGACTATGGATTACGATTTTAGAACTGTGTAATGGTTAATACTATAATGAGTGTTGAGGACAAGTAGAGATACATCAGGTGATCTATTGGGAGTTAAACTATTTAAACTAATTAATTTTTCATTTAAGAATTTAAATTGTTAAGTATAATTCCTAATTATTTATGTTCTTCTTCTAAATATGATTATTTAAAGTAAAGTCAAAGTTTTTTTAAAGTTCTTAATTTTTACTAAGTCTTTTTTTCTGAAGTTAGTTATTTTTATTATTATTTGTTTAATTCAATTTTAAAATCAGAGTTCAAAAAAATTTTTTTTTTCCGGTGTTAGAAAAATTTTTGAGGTATGTACTAGAGTTTATTTTTTTTAATTTTCCAGTGTTAAAAATTTTCGAAGTACATACTAGAGTTAAAAAATTTTTAAATTTTCAAGTGTCAGAAAATTTTGAATTATGTACTTAGCTAAAAAATTTTTAAATTTTCTGGCGTTGGAAAAATTTTTTGAGGTATGTACTTAGCTAAAAAATTTTTAATTTTTCTAGTGTCAGAAAATTTTTGAGGTATATACTCAGCTAAATAATTTTGATTTTCTAGTGTTAGAAAATTTTAAAAGTATGTACTTAGCTAAAAAATTTTAAATTTTTCTAGCGTTAGGAAAATTTTTGAGGTATATACTAGAGCAAAAAGTTTTAAATTTTTCTAGTGTTAGGAAAATTTTTGAGTTATGTGTTAGAGCTAAAAATTTTTTTAATTTTATATTATAGTCTTAGAATTTTTTTGAGTTACGTGTAAGCGCGAAGTTTATTTTTTTAATTTGTTATAAAATTTAATTACGTTTGTTACAATTTTTAAGTAGCATTATGTGTTTTTTCGATAGGAAAATGTAAAATACGGCATTTAATGTGCAGCAGATTAAATTTTCATGAGTTAGAAGCCGTGAAAATGGCGAAAAACGTCAAAGCCTTTTTTTGCTCAGCGTTTTACACTATAGGGCTGAGTTGGGACGGAACAAGCTGGGGGAATTCGGGATTAAAATGAGGTCAGAAAGGAATAAATTTTTTCAAGAACAATTTTAAAAGCATAAAAGGTTTTTGATTTTGGTTTTGAAATTTTTTTGATTTTGGTTTTGAAAATTTTTCGATTTTGGTTTTGAAATTTTTTTGATTTTGGTTTTGAAATTTTTTCGATTTTGGTTTTGAAATTTTTTTGATTTTGGTTTTGAAAATTTTTCGATTTTGGTTTTGAAATTTTTGATTTTGGTTTTGAAATTTTTTCGATTTTGGTTTTGAAATTTTTTTGATTTTGGTTTTGAAAATTTTTCGATTTTGGTTTTGAAATTTTTGATTTTGGTTTTGAAATTTTTTCGATTTTGGTTTTGAAATTTTTTTGATTTTGGTTTTGAAAATTTTTCGATTTTTGTTTTGAAATTTTTGATTTTGGTTTTGAAATTTTTTCGATTTTGGTTTTGAAATTTTTTTGATTTTGGTTTTGAAAATTTTGGATTTTGTATCTTGGTTTTGAGGATTTAAGTTTTGGTTTTGCAAGTTTTTGTTTTTTTTTGATTTGAAAATTTTAGATTATGTAGCATGATAAAAATTTTAAGAATTGGGTTTTAGTATTTTTTTTGATTTTTAGAGCTAAATGAAAGGCGAATAAGAGTATTTATAGTATTTAATCGTGAAAAATTTAATTTTGTTTTTTTGCTCAGCTTTTTACACTGCAAGACTTTTTTCGGACGGAACAAACTGGGGGAAATCGGGTAGATAAAGGTCAGAAAGGAACAAATTTTCTAAAAAAAGTTTCAAAATATAAAAGGGTTTTGAGAAAAAATGGAATTAAAAAAAATGAAGGATATAATTTTTGATTTTGGTTTCGAAATGTTTTGATTTTGGGTTGTGATAATTTTTTTGATTTTTAGAAATAATAAAAGTACAAAAAGATCTTGAAATACCAAAAAAAAAAAATCTACTAAGAAGAAATATTTCAAAAATAATGATAAAATAAATAAAATAAAAAATATGCTAAGAAACGTAAGAAATGATATCTAAAAAGGAGGGAGCTGAGATTGACCTTCTGAATCATACTTTCTGGTTTTATGGATAGGAACAAGATCCTCTAATGAAGTGAAAAAGTCCCTGGTCAAAGTCAACATTTGCAAGGGAAAGCCTTCCTCTTGATTATCCACTCCTGGTAGGGTTTCGAAGCCTGGCTGCCAATAACGATGGAGCTACTGGAAACTGCTTTTCGAAAGCAACAGGATATACCCGATATCCAATGAAGCCAGTGTTGGGATCGTAAAATGAGAAGAAGTTGAAGTCCGAAACTAATTTAGCTTAAAAATAAATTATGTCAAAGTAAAATATATATCTTTTTGCAAAATGAATAAAAGCAAAACAAGACTTAAAAGCAACTTTTTATTGAAAATATGAAAGTTAATATAAAAAATAAATATAAAAATAAGATTATATTTATAGTGAAATTTAGAAAAATGAAGAAAAAAAAACTGAAGTGTTGCAAAAATAGATGATCTTAGATATTACCTAAGTAAAGTAAGGAAAAAAGAAAGAATTAGAGCTTTTAGAATTACTAAGACTTAGAGATAAAAAGAAGTTATAAGTATTTAGAAAAGTGAGGAAGTAAAGTAAGGAAAGAAGAAAGAATTAGAGCTTTTAGAATTACTAAAACTTAGAGATAAAAAGAAGTTATAAGTATTTAGAAAAGTGAGGAAGTAAAGTAAGAAAAGAAGATAGAATTACAGATTTTAGAGTTACTAAAACTTAAGGATAAAAAGAAGTTATAAGTATTTAGAAAAGTGAGGAAGTAAAGTAAGGAAAGAAGATAGCATTTCAGCTTTTAGAAGTTACTAAAACTTAGAGATAAAAATAAGTTATAAGTATTTAGAAAAGTGAGGAAGTAAAGTAAGAAAAGAAGATAGAATTTCAGCTTTTAGAAGTTACTAAAACTTAGAGATAAAAATAAGTTATAAGTATTTAGAAAAGTGAGGAAGTAAACTAAGGAAAGAAGAAAGAATTTCAGCTTTTAGAATTACTAAGACTTAGAGATAAAAAGAAGTTATAAGTATTTAGAAAAGTGAGGAAGTAAAGTAAGGAAAGAAGAAAGAATTAGAGCTTTTAGAATTACTAAGACTTAGAGATAAAAAGAAGTTATAAGTATTTAGAAAAGTGAGGAAGTAAAGTAAGGAAAGAAGATAGAATTACAGCTTTTAGAGTTACTAAAACTTTGAGATAAAAAGAAGTTATAAGTATTAGAAAAGTGAGGAAGTAAACTAAGGAAAGAAGATAGAATTTCAGCTTTTAGAATTACTAAAACTTAGAGATAAAAATAAGTTATAAGTATTTAGAAAAGTGAGGACGTAAAGTAAGGAAAGAACAAAGAATTAATGCTTTTTGAATTACTAAAACTTAAGAATAAAAAGAAGTTATAAGTATTAGAAAAGTGAGAAAGTAAAGTAAGGAAAGAAGATAGCATTAATGCTTTTAGAGTTACTAAAACTTAAGGATAAAAAGAAGTTATAAGTATTAGAAAAGTGAGGAAGTAAAGTAAGGAAAGAAGATAGCATTTCAGCTTTTAGAAGTTACTAAAACTTAGAGATAAAAATAAGTTATAAGTATTTAGAAAAGTGAGGAAGTAAAGTAAGAAAAGAAGATAGAATTTCAGCTTTTAGAGTTACTAAAACTTAGAGATAAAAAGAAGTTATAAGTATTAGAAAAGTGAGGAAGTAAAGTAAGAAAAGAAGATAGAATTTCAGCTTTTAGAGTTACTAAAACTTAGAGATAAAAAGAAGTTATAAGTATTTAGAAAAGTGAGGAAGTAAAGTAAGGAAAGAAGATAGAATTAATGCTTTTAGAATTACAAAACTTAGAGATAAAAAGAAGTTATAAGTATTAGAAAAGTGAGAAAGTAAAGTAAGGAAAGAAGATAGCATTAATGCTTTTAGAGTTACTAAAACTTAGAGATAAAAAGAAGTTATAAGTATTTAGAAAAGTGAGGAAGTAAAGTAAGGAAAGAAGATAGAATTTCAGCTTTTAGAATTACTAAAACTTAAGAATAAAAAGAAGTTATAAGTATTAGAAAAGTGAGGAAGTAAAGTAAGGAAAGAAGATAGCATTAATGCTTTTAGAATTACTAAAACTTAGAGATAAAAAGAAGTTATAAGTATTTAGAAAAGTGAGGAAGTAAAGTAAGGAAAGAAGATAGAATTAATGCTTTTAGAATTACTAAAACTTAGAAATAAAAATAAGTTATAATTATTTAGAAAAGTGAGGAAGTAAAGTAAGAAAAGAAGAAAGAATTTCAGCTTTTAGAGTTACTAAAACTTAGAGATAAAAAGAAGTTATAAGTATTTAGAAAAGTGAGGAAGTAAAGTAAGGAAAGAAGATAGAATTAATGCTTTTAGAGTTACTAAAACTTAAGGATAAAAAGAAGTTATAAGTATTTAGAAAAGTGAGGAAGTAAAGTAAGGAAAGAAGATAGAATTTCAGCTTTTAGAGTTACTAAAACTTAGAGATAAAAATAAGTTATAATTATTTAGAAAAGTGAGGAAGTAAAGTAAGAAAAGAAGAAAGAATTTCAGCTTTTTGAATTACTAAAACTTAGAGATAAAAAGAAGTTATAAGTATTAGAAAAGTGAGAAAGTAAAGTAAGGAAAGAAGATAGCATTAATGCTTTTAGAGTTACTAAAACTTAAGGATAAAAAGAAGTTATAAGTATTAGAAAAGTGAGGAAGTAAAGTAAGGAAAGAAGATAGAATTTCAGCTTTTAGAGTTACTAAAACTTAGAGATAAAAAGAAGTTATAAGTATTTAGAAAAGTGAGGAAGTAAACTAAGGAAAGAAGATAGAATTACAGCTTTTAGAATTACTAAAACTTAGAGATAAAAAGAAGTTATAAGTATTTAGAAAAGTGAGGAAGTAAAGTAAGGAAAGAAGAAAGAATTTCAGCTTTTTGAATTACTAAAACTTAGAGATAAAAAGAAGTTATAAGTATTAGAAAAGTGAGAAAGTAAAGTAAGGAAAGAAGATAGCATTAATGCTTTTAGAGTTACTAAAACTTAAGGATAAAAAGAAGTTATAAGTATTAGAAAAGTGAGGAAGTAAAGTAAGGAAAGAAGAAAGAATTTCAGCTTTTAGAATTACTAAAACTTAGAGATAAAAATAAGTTATAAGTATTTAGAAAAGTGAGGAAGTAAACTAAGGAAAGAAGATAGAATTTCAGCTTTTAGAATTACTAAAACTTAGAGATAAAAAGAAGTTATAAGTATTTAGAAAAGTGAGGAAGTAAAGTAACGAAAGAAGAAAGAATTTCAGCTTTTAGAATTACTAAAACTTAGAGATAAAAAGAAGTTATAAGTATTTAGAAAAGTGAGAAAGTAAAGTAAGGAAAGAAGATAGAATTAATGCTTTTAGAATTACTAAAACTTAGAAATAAAAATAAGTTATAAGTATTTAGAAAAGTGAGGAAGTAAACTAAGGAAAGAAGATAGAATTACAGCTTTTAGAGTTACTAAAACTTAAGGATAAAAAGAAGTTATAAGTATTTAGAAAAGTGAGGAAGTAAAGTAAGAAAAGAAGATAGAATTTCAGCTTTTAGAGTTACTAAAACTTAGAGATAAAAAGAAGTTATAAGTATTAGAAAAGTGAGGAAGTAAAGTAAGAAAAGAAGATAGAATTTCAGCTTTTAGAGTTACTAAAACTTAGAGATAAAAAGAAGTTATAAGTATTTAGAAAAGTGAGGAAGTAAAGTAAGGAAAGAAGATAGAATTAATGCTTTTAGAATTACAAAACTTAGAGATAAAAAGAAGTTATAAGTATTAGAAAAGTGAGAAAGTAAAGTAAGGAAAGAAGATAGCATTAATGCTTTTAGAGTTACTAAAACTTAGAGATAAAAAGAAGTTATAAGTATTTAGAAAAGTGAGGAAGTAAAGTAAGGAAAGAACAAAGAATTTCAGCTTTTAGAGTTACTAAAACTTAAGAATAAAAAGAAGTTATAAGTATTAGAAAAGTGAGGAAGTAAAGTAAGGAAAGAAGATAGCATTAATGCTTTTAGAATTACTAAAACTTAGAGATAAAAAGAAGTTATAAGTATTTAGAAAAGTGAGGAAGTAAAGTAAGGAAAGAAGATAGAATTAATGCTTTTAGAATTACTAAAACTTAGAAATAAAAATAAGTTATAATTATTTAGAAAAGTGAGGAAGTAAAGTAAGAAAAGAAGAAAGAATTTCAGCTTTTAGAGTTACTAAAACTTAGAGATAAAAAGAAGTTATAAGTATTTAGAAAAGTGAGGAAGTAAAGTAAGGAAAGAAGATAGAATTAATGCTTTTAGAGTTACTAAAACTTAAGGATAAAAAGAAGTTATAAGTATTTAGAAAAGTGAGGAAGTAAAGTAAGGAAAGAAGATAGAATTAATGCTTTTAGAGTTACTAAAACTTAGAGATAAAAAGAAGTTATAAGTATTTAGAAAAGTGAGGAAGTAAAGTAAGGAAAGAAGATAGAATTTCAGCTTTTAGAGTTACTAAAACTTAGAGATAAAATAAGTTATAAGTATTTAGAAAAGTGAGAAAGTAAAGTAAGAAAAGAAGATAGAATTTCAGCTTTTTGAATTACTAAAACTTAGAGATAAAAATAAGTTATAAGTATTTAGAAAAGTGAGGAAGTAAACTAAGGAAAGAAGAAAGAATTTCAGCTTTTAGAATTACTAAAACTTAGAAATAAAAATAAGTTATAATTATTTAGAAAAGTGAGGAAGTAAAGTAAGGAAAGAAGATAGAATTACAGCTTTTAGAGTTACTAAAACTTTGAGATAAAAAGAAGTTATAAGTATTAGAAAAGTGAGGAAGTAAACTAAGGAAAGAAGATAGAATTTCAGCTTTTAGAATTACTAAAACTTAGAGATAAAAATAAGTTATAAGTATTTAGAAAAGTGAGGACGTAAAGTAAGGAAAGAACAAAGAATTAATGCTTTTAGAATTACTAAAACTTAGAGATAAAAAGAAGTTATAAGTATTTAGAAAAGTGAGGAAGTAAAGTAAGGAAAGAAGATAGAATTTCAGCTTTTAGAATTACTAAAACTTAAGAATAAAAAGAAGTTATAAGTATTTAGAAAAGTGAGGAAGTAAAGTAAGGAAAGAAGATAGAATTACAGCTTTTAGAGTTACTAAAACTTTGAGATAAAAAGAAGTTATAAGTATTAGAAAAGTGAGGAAGTAAACTAAGGAAAGAAGATAGAATTTCAGCTTTTAGAATTACTAAAACTTAAGAATAAAAAGAAGTTATAAGTATTAGAAAAGTGAGGAAGTAAAGTAAGAAAAGAAGAAAGAATTTCAGCTTTTAGAGTTACTAAAACTTAGAGATAAAAAGAAGTTATAAGTATTTAGAAAAGTGAGGAAGTAAAGTAAGTAAAGAACAAAGAATTTCAGCTTTTAGAGTTACTAAAACTTAAGAATAAAAAGAAGTTATAAGTATTAGAAAAGTGAGAAAGTAAAGTAAGAAAAGAAGAAAGAATTTCAGCTTTTAGAGTTACTAAAACTTAAGGATAAAAAGAAGTTATAAGTATTTAGAAAAGTGAGGAAGTAATGTAAGGAAAGAAGAAAGAATTTCAGCTTTTAGAGTTACTAAAACTTAAGGATAAAAAGAAGTTATAAGTATTTAGAAAAGTGAGGAAGTAATGTAAGGAAAGAAGATAGCATTTCAGCTTTTAGAATTACTAAAACTTAGAGATAAAAAGAAGTTATAAGTATTTAGAAAAGTGAGGAAGTAAAGTAAGGAAAGAAGATAGAATTAATGCTTTTAGAATTACTAAAACTTAGAAATAAAAATAAGTTATAATTATTTAGAAAAGTGAGGAAGTAAAGTAAGAAAAGAAGAAAGAATTTCAGCTTTTAGAGTTACTAAAACTTAGAGATAAAAAGAAGTTATAAGTATTTAGAAAAGTGAGGAAGTAAAGTAAGGAAAGAAGATAGAATTTCAGCTTTTAGAGTTACTAAAACTTAGAGATAAAATAAGTTATAAGTATTTAGAAAAGTGAGGAAGTAAAGTAAGGAAAGAAGATAGAATTTCAGCTTTTAGAATTACTAAAACTTAAGAATAAAAAGAAGTTATAAGTATTTAGAAAAGTGAGGAAGTAAAGTAAGGAAAGAAGATAGAATTACAGCTTTTAGAGTTACTAAAACTTTGAGATAAAAAGAAGTTATAAGTATTAGAAAAGTGAGGAAGTAAACTAAGGAAAGAAGATAGAATTTCAGCTTTTAGAATTACTAAAACTTAAGAATAAAAAGAAGTTATAAGTATTAGAAAAGTGAGGAAGTAAAGTAAGAAAAGAAGAAAGAATTTCAGCTTTTAGAGTTACTAAAACTTAGAGATAAAAAGAAGTTATAAGTATTTAGAAAAGTGAGGAAGTAAAGTAAGTAAAGAAGAAAGAATTAATGCTTTTAGAGTTACTAAAACTTAAGAATAAAAAGAAGTTATAAGTATTAGAAAAGTGAGAAAGTAAAGTAAGAAAAGAAGATAGAATTTCAGCTTTTAGAGTTACTAAAACTTAAGGATAAAAAGAAGTTATAAGTATTAGAAAAGTGAGGAAGTAAAGTAAGGAAAGAAGATAGAATTTCAGCTTTTAGAATTACTAAAACTTAGAGATAAAAATAAGTTATAAGTATTAGAAAAGTGAGGAAGTAAAGTAAGAAAAGAAGATAGAATTTCAGCTTTTAGAATTACTAAAACTTAGAGATAAAAATAAGTTATAAGTATTAGAAAAGTGAGGAAGTAAAGTTAGAAAAGAAGAAAGAATTAATGCTTTTAGAGTTACTAAAACTTAAGGATAAAAAGAAGTTATAAGTATTTAGAAAAGTGAGGAAGTAAAGTAAGGAAAGAAGAAAGAATTTCAGCTTTTAGAGTTACTAAAACTTAAGGATAAAAAGAAGTTATAAGTATTAGAAAAGTGAGGAAGTAAAGTAAGGAAAGAAGATAGAATTTCAGCTTTTAGAATTACTAAAACTTAGAGATAAAAAGAAGTTATAAGTATTTAGAAAAGTGAGGAAGTAAAGTAAGGAAAGAAGATAGAATTACAGCTTTTAGAGTTACTAAAACTTAGAGATAAAAAGAAGTTATAAGTATTTAGAAAAGTGAGGAAGTAAAGTAAGAAAAGAAGAAAGAATTAATGCTTTTAGAGTTACTAAAACTTAAGGATAAAAAGAAGTTATAAGTATTTAGAAAAGTGAGGAAGTAAAGTAAGTAAAGAACAAAGAATTTCAGCTTTTAGAGTTACTAAAACTTAGAGATAAAAATAAGTTATAAGTATTAGAAAAGTGAGGAAGTAAAGTAAGGAAAGAAGATAGAATTTCAGCTTTTAGAGTTACTAAAACTTAGAGATAAAAAGAAGTTATAAGTATTTAGAAAAGTGAGGAAGTAAACTAAGGATAGAAGAAAGAATTTCAGCTTTTAGAGTTACTAAAACTTAAGGATAAAAAGAAGTTATAAGTATTTAGAAAAGTGAGGAAGTAATGTAAGGAAAGAAGAAAGAATTTCAGCTTTTAGAATTACTAAAACTTAGAGATAAAAATAAGTTATAAGTATTTAGAAAAGTGAGGACGTAAAGTAAGGAAAGAAGATAGAATTTCAGCTTTTAGAAGTTACTAAAACTTAGAGATAAAAAGAAGTTATAAGTATTAGAAAAGTGAGGAAGTAAAGTAAGGAAAGAAGATAGCATTAATGCTTTTAGAATTACTAAAACTTAGAGATAAAAAGAAGTTATAAGTATTTAGAAAAGTGAGGAAGTAAAGTAAGGAAAGAAGATAGAATTAATGCTTTTAGAATTACTAAAACTTAGAAATAAAAATAAGTTATAATTATTTAGAAAAGTGAGGAAGTAAAGTAAGAAAAGAAGAAAGAATTTCAGCTTTTAGAGTTACTAAAACTTAGAGATAAAAAGAAGTTATAAGTATTTAGAAAAGTGAGGAAGTAAAGTAAGGAAAGAAGATAGAATTTCAGCTTTTAGAATTACTAAAACTTAGAGATAAAAAGAAGTTATAAGTATTTAGAAAAGTGAGAAAGTAAAGTAAGAAAAGAAGATAGAATTAATGCTTTTAGAATTACTAAAACTTAGAAATAAAAATAAGTTATAAGTATTTAGAAAAGTGAGGAAGTAAACTAAGGAAAAAAGAAAGAATTTCAGCTTTTAGAGTTACTAAAACTTAAGGATAAAAAGAAGTTATAAGTATTAGAAAAGTGAGGAAGTAAAGTAAGGAAAGAAGATAGAATTACAGCTTTTAGAGTTACTAAAACTTTGAGATAAAAAGAAGTTATAAGTATTAGAAAAGTGAGGAAGTAAACTAAGGAAAGAAGATAGAATTTCAGCTTTTAGAATTACTAAAACTTAAGAATAAAAAGAAGTTATAAGTATTAGAAAAGTGAGGAAGTAAAGTAAGAAAAGAAGATAGAATTAATGCTTTTAGAGTTACTAAAACTTAGAGATAAAAAGAAGTTATAAGTATTAGAAAAGTGAGGAAGTAAAGTAAGTAAAGAACAAAGAATTTCAGCTTTTAGAGTTACTAAAACTTAAGAATAAAAAGAAGTTATAAGTATTAGAAAAGTGAGAAAGTAAAGTAAGAAAAGAAGAAAGAATTAATGCTTTTAGAGTTACTAAAACTTAAGGATAAAAAGAAGTTATAAGTATTTAGAAAAGTGAGTAAGTAATGTAAGGAAAGAAGATAAAATTTCAGCTTTTAGAATTACTAAAACTTAGAGATAAAAATAAGTTATAAGTATTTAGAAAAGTGAGGACGTAAAGTAAGGAAAGAACAAAGAATTAATGCTTTTAGAATTACTAAAACTTAAGAATAAAAAGAAGTTATAAGTATTAGAAAAGTGAGGAAGTAAAGTAAGAAAAGAAGAAAGAATTTCAGCTTTTAGAGTTACTAAAACTTAGAGATAAAAAGAAGTTATAAGTATTTAGAAAAGTGAGAAAGTAAAGTAAGGAAAGAAGAAAGAATTAATGCTTTTAGAGTTACTAAAACTTAAGGATAAAAAGAAGTTATAAGTATTTAGAAAAGTGAGGAAGTAATGTAAGGAAAGAAGATAGCATTAATGCTTTTAGAATTACTAAAACTTAGAGATAAAAAGAAGTTATAAGTATTAGAAAAGTGAGGAAGTAAAGTAAGGAAAGAAGATAGAATTTCAGCTTTTAGAATTACTAAAACTTAGAGATAAAAAGAAGTTATAAGTATTTAGAAAAGTGAGGAAGTAAAGTAAGGAAAGAAGATAGAATTACAGCTTTTAGAATTACTAAAACTTAGAGATAAAAAGAAGTTATAAGTATTTAGAAAAGTGAGGAAGTAAAGTAAGGAAAGAAGAAAGAATTTCAGCTTTTAGAGTTACTAAAACTTAGAGATAAAAAGAAGTTATAAGTATTTAGAAAAGTGAGGAAGTAAACTAAGGAAAGAAGATAGAATTACAGCTTTTAGAATTACTAAAACTTAGAGATAAAAAGAAGTTATAAGTATTTAGAAAAGTGAGGAAGTAAAGTAAGGAAAGAAGATAGCATTAATGCTTTTAGAGTTACTAAAACTTAGAGATAAAAAGAAGTTATAAGTATTAGAAAAGTGAGGAAGTAAAGTAAGGAAAGAAGATAGAATTTCAGCTTTTAGAGTTACTAAAACTTAAGGATAAAAAGAAGTTATAAGTATTAGAAAAGTGAGGAAGTAAAGTAAGGAAAGAAGAAAGAATTTCAGCTTTTAGAATTACTAAAACTTAGAGATAAAAAGAAGTTATAAGTATTAGAAAAGTGAGGAAGTAAAGTAACGAAAGAAGAAAGAATTTCAGCTTTTAGAATTACTAAAACTTAAGAATAAAAAGAAGTTATAAGTATTTAGAAAAGTGAGGAAGTAAAGTAACGAAAGAAGAAAGAATTTCAGCTTTTAGAATTACTAAAACTTAGAGATAAAAAGAAGTTATAAGTATTTAGAAAAGTGAGAAAGTAAAGTAAGGAAAGAAGATAGAATTAATGCTTTTAGAGTTACTAAAACTTAAGGATAAAAAGAAGTTATAAGTATTTAGAAAAGTGAGGAAGTAAAGTAAGGAAAGAAGAAAGAATTTCAGCTTTTAGAGTTACTAAAACTTAAGGATAAAAAGAAGTTATAAGTATTAGAAAAGTGAGGAAGTAAAGTAAGGAAAGAAGATAGAATTTCAGCTTTTAGAATTACTAAAACTTAGAGATAAAAAGAAGTTATAAGTATTTAGAAAAGTGAGGAAGTAAAGTAAGGAAAGAAGATAGAATTACAGCTTTTAGAGTTACTAAAACTTAGAGATAAAAAGAAGTTATAAGTATTTAGAAAAGTGAGGAAGTAAAGTAAGAAAAGAAGAAAGAATTAATGCTTTTAGAGTTACTAAAACTTAAGGATAAAAAGAAGTTATAAGTATTTAGAAAAGTGAGGAAGTAAAGTAAGTAAAGAACAAAGAATTTCAGCTTTTAGAGTTACTAAAACTTAGAGATAAAAATAAGTTATAAGTATTTAGAAAAGTGAGGAAGTAAACTAAGGAAAAAAGAAAGAATTTCAGCTTTTAGAGTTACTAAAACTTAAGGATAAAAAGAAGTTATAAGTATTAGAAAAGTGAGGAAGTAAAGTAAGGAAAGAAGATAGAATTACAGCTTTTAGAGTTACTAAAACTTTGAGATAAAAAGAAGTTATAAGTATTAGAAAAGTGAGGAAGTAAACTAAGGAAAGAAGATAGAATTTCAGCTTTTAGAATTACTAAAACTTAAGAATAAAAAGAAGTTATAAGTATTAGAAAAGTGAGGAAGTAAAGTAAGAAAAGAAGATAGAATTAATGCTTTTAGAGTTACTAAAACTTAGAGATAAAAAGAAGTTATAAGTATTAGAAAAGTGAGGAAGTAAAGTAAGTAAAGAACAAAGAATTTCAGCTTTTAGAGTTACTAAAACTTAAGAATAAAAAGAAGTTATAAGTATTAGAAAAGTGAGAAAGTAAAGTAAGAAAAGAAGATAGAATTTCAGCTTTTAGAGTTACTAAAACTTAAGGATAAAAAGAAGTTATAAGTATTAGAAAAGTGAGGAAGTAAAGTAAGGAAAGAAGATAGAATTTCAGCTTTTAGAATTACTAAAACTTAGAGATAAAAAGAAGTTATAAGTATTTAGAAAAGTGAGGAAGTAAAGTAAGGAAAGAACAAAGAATTAATGCTTTTAGAATTACTAAAACTTAGAGATAAAAATAAGTTATAAGTATTAGAAAAGTGAGGAAGTAAAGTAAGAAAAGAAGAAAGAATTAATGCTTTTAGAGTTACTAAAACTTAAGGATAAAAAGAAGTTATAAGTATTTAGAAAAGTGAGGAAGTAATGTAAGGAAAGAAGATAAAATTTCAGCTTTTAGAATTACTAAAACTTAGAGATAAAAATAAGTTATAAGTATTTAGAAAAGTGAGGACGTAAAGTAAGGAAAGAACAAAGAATTAATGCTTTTAGAATTACTAAAACTTAAGAATAAAAAGAAGTTATAAGTATTAGAAAAGTGAGGAAGTAAAGTAAGAAAAGAAGAAAGAATTTCAGCTTTTAGAGTTACTAAAACTTAGAGATAAAAAGAAGTTATAAGTATTTAGAAAAGTGAGAAAGTAAAGTAAGGAAAGAAGATAGAATTAATGCTTTTAGAGTTACTAAAACTTAAGGATAAAAAGAAGTTATAAGTATTTAGAAAAGTGAGGAAGTAAAGTAAGGAAAGAAGATAGAATTACAGCTTTTAGAATTACTAAAACTTAGAGATAAAAAGAAGTTATAAGTATTTAGAAAAGTGAGGAAGTAAAGTAAGAAAAGAAGAAAGAATTTCAGCTTTTAGAGTTACTAAAACTTAAGGATAAAAAGAAGTTATAAGTATTAGAAAAGTGAGGAAGTAAAGTAAGGAAAGAAGATAGAATTTCAGCTTTTAGAATTACTAAAACTTAGAGATAAAAAGAAGTTATAAGTATTTAGAAAAGTGAGGAAGTAAAGTAAGGAAAGAAGATAGAATTACAGCTTTTAGAATTACTAAAACTTAGAGATAAAAAGAAGTTATAAGTATTTAGAAAAGTGAGGAAGTAAAGTAAGGAAAGAAGAAAGAATTTCAGCTTTTAGAGTTACTAAAACTTAAGGATAAAAAGAAGTTATAAGTATTAGAAAAGTGAGGAAGTAAAGTAAGGAAAGAAGATAGAATTTCAGCTTTTAGAGTTACTAAAACTTAGAGATAAAAAAAAGTTATAAGTATTTAGAAAAGTGAGGAAGTAAACTAAGGAAAGAAGATAGAATTACAGCTTTTAGAATTACTAAAACTTAGAGATAAAAAGAAGTTATAAGTATTTAGAAAAGTGAGGAAGTAAAGTAAGGAAAGAAGATAGCATTAATGCTTTTAGAGTTACTAAAACTTAGAGATAAAAAGAAGTTATAAGTATTAGAAAAGTGAGGAAGTAAAGTAAGGAAAGAAGATAGAATTTCAGCTTTTAGAGTTACTAAAACTTAAGGATAAAAAGAAGTTATAAGTATTAGAAAAGTGAGGAAGTAAAGTAAGGAAAGAAGAAAGAATTTCAGCTTTTAGAATTACTAAAACTTAGAGATAAAAAGAAGTTATAAGTATTAGAAAAGTGAGGAAGTAAAGTAACGAAAGAAGAAAGAATTTCAGCTTTTAGAATTACTAAAACTTAAGAATAAAAAGAAGTTATAAGTATTTAGAAAAGTGAGGAAGTAAAGTAACGAAAGAAGAAAGAATTTCAGCTTTTAGAATTACTAAAACTTAGAGATAAAAAGAAGTTATAAGTATTTAGAAAAGTGAGAAAGTAAAGTAAGGAAAGAAGATAGAATTAATGCTTTTAGAGTTACTAAAACTTAAGGATAAAAAGAAGTTATAAGTATTTAGAAAAGTGAGGAAGTAAAGTAAGGAAAGAAGAAAGAATTTCAGCTTTTAGAGTTACTAAAACTTAAGGATAAAAAGAAGTTATAAGTATTTAGAAAAGTGAGGAAGTAAAGTAAGGAAAGAAGATAGAATTTCAGCTTTTAGAATTACTAAAACTTAAGAATAAAAAGAAGTTATAAGTATTAGAAAAGTGAGGAAGTAAAGTAAGGAAAGAAGAAAGAATTTCAGCTTTTAGAATTACTAAAACTTAGAGATAAAAAGAAGTTATAAGTATTAGAAAAGTGAGGAAGTAAAGTAACGAAAGAAGAAAGAATTTCAGCTTTTAGAATTACTAAAACTTAAGAATAAAAAGAAGTTATAAGTATTTAGAAAAGTGAGGAAGTAAAGTAACGAAAGAAGAAAGAATTTCAGCTTTTAGAATTACTAAAACTTAGAGATAAAAAGAAGTTATAAGTATTTAGAAAAGTGAGAAAGTAAAGTAAGGAAAGAAGATAGAATTAATGCTTTTAGAATTACTAAAACTTAGAAATAAAAATAAGTTATAAGTATTTAGAAAAGTGAGGAAGTAAACTAAGGAAAGAAGAAAGAATTTCAGCTTTTAGAGTTACTAAAACTTAGAGATAAAAAGAAGTTATAAGTATTTAGAAAAGTGAGGAAGTAAAGTAAGGAAAGAAGATAGAATTTCAGCTTTTAGAGTTACTAAAACTTAGAGATAAAAATAAGTTATAAGTATTTAGAAAAGTGAGGAAGTAAACTAAGGAAAAAAGAAAGAATTTCAGCTTTTAGAGTTACTAAAACTTAAGGATAAAAAGAAGTTATAAGTATTAGAAAAGTGAGGAAGTAAAGTAAGGAAAGAAGATAGAATTACAGCTTTTAGAGTTACTAAAACTTAGAGATAAAAAGAAGTTATAAGTATTTAGAAAAGTGAGAAAGTAAAGTAAGGAAAGAAGATAGAATTTCAGCTTTTAGAGTTACTAAAACTTAAGGATAAAAAGAAGTTATAAGTATTTAGAAAAGTGAGGAAGTAATGTAAGGAAAGAAGATAGCATTAATGCTTTTAGAGTTACTAAAACTTAGAGATAAAAAGAAGTTATAAGTATTTAGAAAAGTGAGGAAGTAAAGTAAGAAAAGAAGAAAGAATTTCAGCTTTTAGAGTTACTAAAACTTAAGGATAAAAAGAAGTTATAAGTATTTAGAAAAGTGAGGAAGTAAAGTAAGGAAAGAAGATAGAATTTCAGCTTTTAGAATTACTAAAACTTAAGAATAAAAAGAAGTTATAAGTATTAGAAAAGTGAGGAAGTAAAGTAAGGAAAGAAGAAAGAATTTCAGCTTTTAGAATTACTAAAACTTAGAGATAAAAAGAAGTTATAAGTATTAGAAAAGTGAGGAAGTAAAGTAAGGAAAGAAGATAGAATTTCAGCTTTTAGAGTTACTAAAACTTAAGGATAAAAAGAAGTTATAAGTATTTAGAAAAGTGAGGAAGTAATGTAAGGAAAGAAGATAGCATTAATGCTTTTAGAGTTACTAAAACTTAGAGATAAAAAGAAGTTATAAGTATTTAGAAAAGTGAGGAAGTAAAGTAAGAAAAGAAGAAAGAATTTCAGCTTTTAGAGTTACTAAAACTTAAGGATAAAAAGAAGTTATAAGTATTTAGAAAAGTGAGGAAGTAAAGTAAGGAAAGAAGATAGAATTTCAGCTTTTAGAATTACTAAAACTTAAGAATAAAAAGAAGTTATAAGTATTAGAAAAGTGAGGAAGTAAAGTAAGGAAAGAAGAAAGAATTTCAGCTTTTAGAATTACTAAAACTTAGAGATAAAAAGAAGTTATAAGTATTAGAAAAGTGAGGAAGTAAAGTAAGGAAAGAAGATAGAATTTCAGCTTTTAGAATTACTAAAACTTAAGAATAAAAAGAAGTTATAAGTATTTAGAAAAGTGAGGAAGTAAAGTAACGAAAGAAGAAAGAATTTCAGCTTTTAGAATTACTAAAACTTAGAGATAAAAAGAAGTTATAAGTATTTAGAAAAGTGAGAAAGTAAAGTAAGGAAAGAAGATAGAATTAATGCTTTTAGAATTACTAAAACTTAGAAATAAAAATAAGTTATAAGTATTTAGAAAAGTGAGGAAGTAAACTAAGGAAAGAAGAAAGAATTTCAGCTTTTAGAGTTACTAAAACTTAGAGATAAAAAGAAGTTATAAGTATTTAGAAAAGTGAGGAAGTAAAGTAAGAAAAGAAGAAAGAATTTCAGCTTTTAGAGTTACTAAAACTTAAGAATAAAAAGAAGTTATAAGTATTAGAAAAGTGAGGAAGTAAAGTAAGGAAAGAAGATAGAATTACAGCTTTTAGAGTTACTAAAACTTAGAGATAAAATAAGTTATAAGTATTTAGAAAAGTGAGGAAGTAAAGTAAGGAAAGAAGATAGAATTAATGCTTTTAGAGTTACTAAAACTTAGAGATAAAAAGAAGTTATAAGTATTTAGAAAAGTGAGGAAGTAAAGTAAGAAAAGAAGAAAGAATTTGAGCTTTTAAAGTTACTAAAACTTAGAGATAAAAATAAGTTATAAGTATTTAGAAAAGTGAGAAAGTAATGTAAGGAAAGAAGATAGAATTTCAGCTTTTAGAATTACTAAAACTTAGAGATAAAAAGAAGTTATAAGTATTAGAAAAGTGAGGAAGTAAAGTAAGAAAAGAAGATAGAATTTCAGCTTTTAGAGTTACTAAAACTTAGAGATAAAATAAGTTATAAGTATTTAGAAAAGTGAGAAAGTAAAGTAAGAAAAGAAGATAGAATTTCAGCTTTTAGAATTACTAAAACTTAAGAATAAAAAGAAGTTATAAGTATTTAGAAAAGTGAGGAAGTAATGTAAGAAAAGAAGATAGAATTTCAGCTTTTAGAATTACTAAAACTTAGAGATAAAAAGAAGTTATAAGTATTTAGAAAAGTGAGGAAGTAATGTAAGGAAAGAAGAAAGAATTAATGCTTTTAGAATTACTAAAACTTAGAAATAAAAATAAGTTATAAGTATTTAGAAAAGTGAGGAAGTAAACTAAGGAAAGAAGAAAGAATTTCAGCTTTTAGAGTTACTAAAACTTAGAGATAAAATAAGTTATAAGTATTTAGAAAAGTGAGAAAGTAAAGTAAGAAAAGAAGATAGCATTTCAGCTTTTAGAGTTACTAAAACTTAGAGATAAAAAGAAGTTATAAGTATTAGAAAAGTGAGGAAGTAAAGTAAGGATAGAAGAAAGAATTTCAGCTTTTAGAGTTACTAAAACTTAAGGATAAAAAGAAGTTATAAGTATTTAGAAAAGTGAGGAAGTAATGTAAGGAAAGAAGAAAGAATTTCAGCTTTTAGAATTACTAAAACTTAGAGATAAAAATAAGTTATAAGTATTTAGAAAAGTGAGGACGTAAAGTAAGGAAAGAAGATAGAATTTCAGCTTTTAGAAGTTACTAAAACTTAGAGATAAAAAGAAGTTATAAGTATTTAGAAAAGTGAGGAAGTAAAGTAAGGAAAGAAGATAGAATTTCAGCTTTTAGAGTTACTAAAACTTTGAGATAAAAAGAAGTTATAAGTATTAGAAAAGTGAGGAAGTAAACTAAGGAAAGAAGATAGAATTTCAGCTTTTAGAATTACTAAAACTTAAGAATAAAAAGAAGTTATAAGTATTAGAAAAGTGAGAAAGTAAAGTAAGAAAAGAAGAAAGAATTTCAGCTTTTAGAGTTACTAAAACTTAGAGATAAAAAGAAGTTATAAGTATTTAGAAAAGTGAGAAAGTAAAGTAAGAAAAGAAGAAAGAATTTCAGCTTTTAGAGTTACTAAAACTTAAGAATAAAAAGAAGTTATAAGTATTAGAAAAGTGAGAAAGTAAAGTAAGAAAAGAAGAAAGAATTTCAGCTTTTAGAGTTACTAAAACTTAAGGATAAAAAGAAGTTATAAGTATTAGAAAAGTGAGGACGTAAAGTAAGGAAAGAAGATAGAATTTCAGCTTTTAGAATTACTAAAACTTAGAGATAAAAAGAAGTTATAAGTATTAGAAAAGTGAGGAAGTAAAGTAACGAAAGAAGATAGAATTAATGCTTTTAGAATTACTAAAACTTAGAGATAAAATAAGTTATAAGTATTTAAAAAAGTGAGGAAGTAAAGTAAGAAAAGAAGATAGCATTTCAGCTTTTAGAGTTACTAAAACTTAGAGATAAAAAGAAGTTATAAGTATTAGAAAAGTGAGGAAGTAAAGTAAGGAAAGAAGATAGAATTTCAGCTTTTAGAATTACTAAAACTTAAGGATAAAAAGAAGTTATAAGTATTTAGAAAAGTGAGGAAGTAAAGTAAGGAAAGAAGATAGAATTTCAGCTTTTAGAGTTACTAAAACTTAGAGATAAAAAGAAGTTATAAGTATTTAGAAAAGTGAGGAAGTAAACTAAGGAAAGAAGATAGCATTAATGCTTTTAGAGTTACTAAAACTTAGAGATAAAAAGAAGTTATAAGTATTTAGAAAAGTGAGGAAGTAAAGTAACGAAAGAAGAAAGAATTTCAGCTTTTAGAGTTACTAAAACTTAGAGATAAAAAGAAGTTATAAGTATTAGAAAAGTGAGGAAGTAAAGTAAGGAAAGAAGATAGAATTTCAGCTTTTAGAATTACTAAAACTTAAGAATAAAAAAAAGTTATAAGTATTTAGAAAAGTGAGGAAGTAAAGTAACGAAAGAAGAAAGAATTTCAGCTTTTAGAGTTACTAAAACTTAGAGATAAAAAGAAGTTATAAGTATTAGAAAAGTGAGGAAGTAAAGTAAGGAAAGAAGATAGAATTTCAGCTTTTAGAATTACTAAAACTTAAGAATAAAAAGAAGTTATAAGTATTAGAAAAGTGAGGAAGTAAAGTAACGAAAGAAGAAAGAATTTCAGCTTTTAGAGTTACTAAAACTTAGAGATAAAAAGAAGTTATAAGTATTTAGAAAAGTGAGGAAGTAAAGTAAGTAAAGAACAAAGAATTTCAGCTTTTAGAGTTACTAAAACTTAAGAATAAAAAGAAGTTATAAGTATTAGAAAAGTGAGGAAGTAAAGTAAGGAAAGAAGATAGAATTTCAGCTTTTAGAATTACTAAAACTTAGAGATAAAAAGAAGTTATAAGTATTTAGAAAAGTGAGGAAGTAAAGTAAGGAAAGAAGATAGAATTACAGCTTTTAGAATTACTAAAACTTAGAGATAAAAAGAAGTTATAAGTATTTAGAAAAGTGAGGAAGTAAAGTAAGGAAAGAAGATAGAATTACAGCTTTTAGAATTACTAAAACTTAGAGATAAAAATAAGTTATAAGTATTTAGAAAAGTGAGGAAGTAAAGTAAGGAAAGAAGATAGAATTTCAGCTTTTAGAATTACTAAAACTTAAGAATAAAAAGAAGTTATAAGTATTTAGAAAAGTGAGGAAGTAAAGTAACGAAAGAAGAAAGAATTTCAGCTTTTAGAGTTACTAAAACTTAGAGATAAAAAGAAGTTATAAGTATTTAGAAAAGTGAGGACGTAAAGTAAGGAAAGAACAAAGAATTAATGCTTTTAGAATTACTAAAACTTAAGAATAAAAAGAAGTTATAAGTATTAGAAAAGTGAGGAAGTAAAGTAACGAAAGAAGAAAGAATTTCAGCTTTTAGAGTTACTAAAACTTAGAGATAAAAAGAAGTTATAAGTATTTAGAAAAGTGAGGAAGTAAAGTAAGTAAAGAACAAAGAATTTCAGCTTTTAGAGTTACTAAAACTTAAGAATAAAAAGAAGTTATAAGTATTAGAAAAGTGAGAAAGTAAAGTAAGAAAAGAAGAAAGAATTTCAGCTTTTAGAGTTACTAAAACTTAAGGATAAAAAGAAGTTATAAGTATTAGAAAAGTGAGGAAGTAAAGTAAGGAAAGAAGAAAGAATTTCAGCTTTTAGAGTTACTAAAACTTAGAGATAAAAAGAAGTTATAAGTATTTAGAAAAGTGAGGAAGTAAAGTAAGGAAAGAAGAAATAATTAATGCTTTTAGAATTACTAAAACTTAGAAATAAAAAGAAGTTATAAGTATTTAGAAAAGTGAGGAAGTAAAGTAAGAAAAGAAGAAAGAATTTCAGCTTTTAAAGTTACTAAAACTTAAGAATAAAAATAAGTTATAAGTATTTAGAAAAGTGAGGACGTAAAGTAAGGAAAGAACAAAGAATTAATGCTTTTAGAATTACTAAAACTTAAGAATAAAAAGAAGTTATAAGTATTAGAAAAGTGAGGAAGTAAAGTAACGAAAGAAGAAAGAATTTCAGCTTTTAGAGTTACTAAAACTTAGAGATAAAAATAAGTTATAAGTATTTAGAAAAGTGAGGAAGTAAAGTAAGGAAAGAAGATAGAATTTCAGCTTTTAGAGTTACTAAAACTTAGAGATAAAAAGAAGTTATAAGTATTTAGAAAAGTGAGGAAGTAAAGTAAGGAAAGAAGAAAGAATTTCAGCTTTTAGAATTACTAAAACTTAAGGATAAAAAGAAGTTATAAGTATTTAGAAAAGTGAGGAAGTAAAGTAAGGAAAGAAGATAGCATTTCAGCTTTTAGAGTTACTAAAACTTAAGAATAAAAAGAAGTTATAAGTATTAGAAAAGTGAGGAAGTAAAGTAAGGAAAGAAGATAGAATTTCAGCTTTTAGAATTACTAAAACTTAAGAATAAAAAGAAGTTATAAGTATTAGAAAAGTGAGGAAGTAAAGTAACGAAAGAAGAAAGAATTTCAGCTTTTAGAGTTACTAAAACTTAGAGATAAAAAGAAGTTATAAGTATTTAGAAAAGTGAGGAAGTAAAGTAAGTAAAGAACAAAGAATTTCAGCTTTTAGAGTTACTAAAACTTAAGAATAAAAAGAATTTATAAGTATTAGAAAAGTGAGGAAGTAAAGTAAGGAAAGAAGATAGAATTTCAGCTTTTAGAGTTACTAAAACTTAGAGATAAAAAGAAGTTATAAGTATTTAGAAAAGTGAGGAAGTAAAGTAAGGAAAGAAGATAGAATTACAGCTTTTAGAATTACTAAAACTTAGAGATAAAAAGAAGTTATAAGTATTTAGAAAAGTGAGGAAGTAAAGTAAGGAAAGAAGATAGCATTAATGCTTTTAGAGTTACTAAAACTTAAGAATAAAAAGAAGTTATAAGTATTAGAAAAGTGAGGAAGTAAAGTAAGGAAAGAAGATAGAATTTCAGCTTTTAGAGTTACTAAAACTTAAGAATAAAAAGAAGTTATAAGTATTAGAAAAGTGAGGAAGTAAAGTAACGAAAGAAGAAAGAATTTCAGCTTTTAGAGTTACTAAAACTTAGAGATAAAAAGAAGTTATAAGTATTTAGAAAAGTGAGGAAGTAAAGTAAGGAAAGAAGATAGCATTAATGCTTTTAGAATTACTAAAACTTAGAGATAAAAAGAAGTTATAAGTATTTAGAAAAGTGAGGAAGTAAAGTAAGGAAAGAATATAGAATTTCAGCTTTTAGAATTACTAAAACTTAAGAATAAAAAGAAGTTATAAGTATTAGAAAAGTGAGGAAGTAAAGTAAGGAAAGAAGATAGAATTAATGCTTTTAGAATTACTAAAACTTAAGGATAAAAAGAAGTTATAAGTATTTAGAAAAGTGAGGAAGTAAAGTAAGGAAAGAAGATAGCATTAATGCTTTTAGAATTACTAAAACTTAGAGATAAAAAGAAGTTATAAGTATTTAGAAAAGTGAGGAAGTAAAGTAAGGAAAGAATATAGCATTAATGCTTTTAGAGTTACTAAAACTTAAGAATAAAAAGAAGTTATAAGTATTAGAAAAGTGAGGAAGTAAAGTAAGGAAAGAAGATAGCATTAATGCTTTTAGAGTTACTAAAACTTAAGAATAAAAAGAAGTTATAAGTATTAGAAAAGTGAGGAAGTAAAGTAAGGAAAGAAGATAGAATTTCAGCTTTTAGAGTTACTAAAACTTAGAGATAAAAAGAAGTTATAAGTATTTAGAAAAGTGAGGAAGTAAAGTAAGGAAAGAAGATAGAATTTCAGCTTTTAGAGTTACTAAAACTTAGAGATAAAAAGAAGTTATAAGTATTTAGAAAAGTGAGGAAGTAAAGTAAGGAAAGAAGATAGAATTTCAGCTTTTAGAGTTACTAAAACTTAAGAATAAAAAGAAGTTATAAGTATTTAGAAAAGTGAGGAAGTAAAGTAAGGAAAGAAGATAGAATTACAGCTTTTAGAGTTACTAAAACTTAGAGATAAAATAAGTTATAAGTATTTAGAAAAGTGAGGAAGTAAAGTAAGGAAAGAAGATAGCATTAATGCTTTTAGAGTTACTAAAACTTAAGAATAAAAAGAAGTTATAAGTATTAGAAAAGTGAGGAAGTAAAGTAAGGAAAGAAGATAGAATTTCAGCTTTTAGAATTACTAAAACTTAAGAATAAAAAGAAGTTATAAGTATTAGAAAAGTGAGGAAGTAAAGTAACGAAAGAAGAAAGAATTTCAGCTTTTAGAGTTACTAAAACTTAGAGATAAAAAGAAGTTATAAGTATTTAGAAAAGTGAGGAAGTAAAGTAAGGAAAGAAGATAGAATTTCAGCTTTTAGAGTTACTAAAACTTAGAGATAAAAAGAAGTTATAAGTATTAGAAAAGTGAGGAAGTAAAGTAAGGAAAGAAGATAGAATTAATGCTTTTAGAATTACTAAAACTTAAGGATAAAAAGAAGTTATAAGTATTTAGAAAAGTGAGGAAGTAAAGTAAGGAAAGAAGATAGCATTAATGCTTTTAGAATTACTAAAACTTAGAGATAAAAAGAAGTTATAAGTATTTAGAAAAGTGAGGAAGTAAAGTAACGAAAGAAGAAAGAATTTCAGCTTTTAGAGTTACTAAAACTTAGAGATAAAAAGAAGTTATAAGTATTAGAAAAGTGAGGAAGTAAAGTAAGGAAAGAAGATAGAATTTCAGCTTTTAGAATTACTAAAACTTAGAGATAAAAAGAAGTTATAAGTATTTAGAAAAGTGAGGAAGTAAAGTAACGAAAGAAGAAAGAATTTCAGCTTTTAGAGTTACTAAAACTTAGAGATAAAAAGAAGTTATAAGTATTAGAAAAGTGAGGAAGTAAAGTAAGGAAAGAAGATAGAATTTCAGCTTTTAGAATTACTAAAACTTAAGAATAAAAAGAAGTTATAAGTATTAGAAAAGTGAGGAAGTAAAGTAACGAAAGAAGAAAGAATTTCAGCTTTTAGAGTTACTAAAACTTAGAGATAAAAATAAGTTATAAGTATTAGAAAAGTGAGGAAGTAAAGTAAGGAAAGAAGATAGAATTAATGCTTTTAGAGTTACTAAAACTTAGAGATAAAAAGAAGTTATAAGTATTTAGAAAAGTGAGGAAGTAAAGTAAGTAAAGAACAAAGAATTTCAGCTTTTAGAGTTACTAAAACTTAAGAATAAAAAGAATTTATAAGTATTTAGAAAAGTGAGGAAGTAAACTAAGGAAAGAAGAAAGAATTTCAGCTTTTAGAATTACTAAAACTTAAGGATAAAAAGAAGTTATAAGTATTTAGAAAAGTGAGAAAGTAAAGTAAGAAAAGAAGATAGAATTTCAGCTTTTAGAGTTACTAAAACTTAAGAATAAAAAGAAGTTATAAGTATTAGAAAAGTGAGGAAGTAAAGTAACGAAAGAAGATAGAATTTCAGCTTTTAGAATTACTAAAACTTAAGAATAAAAAGAAGTTATAAGTATTAGAAAAGTGAGGAAGTAAAGTAAGGAAAGAAGATAGAATTACAGCTTTTAGAATTACTAAAACTTAGAGATAAAAAGAAGTTATAAGTATTTAGAAAAGTGAGGAAGTAAAGTAAGGAAAGAAGATAGGATTAAAGCTTTTAGAGTTACTAAAACTTAAGGATAAAAAGAAGTTATAAGTATTAGAAAAGTGAGGAAGTAAAGTAAGGAAAGAAGAAAGAATTTCAGCTTTTAGAGTTACTAAAACTTAAGGATAAAAAGAAGTTATAAGTATTTAGAAAAGTGAGGAAGTAAAGTAAGGAAAGAAGATAGCATTAATGCTTTTAGAGTTACTAAAACTTAGAGATAAAAAGAAGTTATAAGTATTTAGAAAAGTGAGGAAGTAAAGTAAGGAAAGAAGATAGCATTAATGCTTTTAGAGTTACTAAAACTTAGAGATAAAAAGAAGTTATAAGTATTAGAAAAGTGAGGAAGTAAAGTAAGGAAAGAAGATAGAATTTCAGCTTTTAGAATTACTAAAACTTAAGGATAAAAAGAAGTTATAAGTATTTAGAAAAGTGAGGAAGTAAAGTAAGAAAAGAAGATAGAATTTCAGCTTTTAGAGTTACTAAAACTTAAGAATAAAAAGAAGTTATAAGTATTAGAAAAGTGAGGAAGTAAAGTAAGGAAAGAAGATAGCATTAATGCTTTTAGAGTTACTAAAACTTAGAGATAAAAAGAAGTTATAAGTATTTAGAAAAGTGAGGAAGTAAAGTAAGGAAAGAAGATAGCATTAATGCTTTTAGAGTTACTAAAACTTAAGGATAAAAAGAAGTTATAAGTATTAGAAAAGTGAGGAAGTAAAGTAAGAAAAGAAGATAGAATTTCAGCTTTTAGAATTACTAAAACTTAGAGATAAAAAGAAGTTATAAGTATTTAGAAAAGTGAGGAAGTAAAGTAAGAAAAGAAGATAGAATTTCAGCTTTTAGAGTTACTAAAACTTAAGAATAAAAAGAAGTTATAAGTATTAGAAAAGTGAGGAAGTAAAGTAAGGAAAGAAGATAGCATTAATGCTTTTAGAATTACTAAAACTTAGAGATAAAAAGAAGTTATAAGTATTTAGAAAAGTGAGGAAGTAAACTAAGGAAAGAAGATAGAATTACAGCTTTTAGAATTACTAAAACTTAGAGATAAAAAGAAGTTATAAGTATTTAGAAAAGTGAGGAAGTAAAGTAAGGAAAGAAGATAGCATTAATGCTTTTAGAGTTACTAAAACTTAAAGATAAAAAGAAGTTATAAGTATTAGAAAAGTGAGAAAGTAAAGTAACGAAAGAAGATAGAATTACAGCTTTTAGAATTACTAAAACTTAAGGATAAAAAGAAGTTATAAGTATTAGAAAAGTGAGGAAGTAAAGTAAGGAAAGAAGATAGAATTTCAGCTTTTAGAATTACTAAAGCTTAGAAATAAAAATAAGTTATAATTATTTAGAAAAGTGAGGAAGTAAAGTAAGGAAAGAAGATAGAATTACAGCTTTTAGAGTTACTAAAACTTAGAGATAAAAAGAAGTTATAAGTATTTAGAAAAGTGAGAAAGTAATGTAAGGAAAGAAGATAGAATTTCAGCTTTTAGAATTACTAAAACTTAGAGATAAAAAGAAGTTATAAGTATTTAGAAAAGTGAGGAAGTAAACTAAGAAAAGAAGATAGAATTTCAGCTTTTAGAGTTACTAAAACTTAGAGATAAAATAAGTTATAAGTATTTAGAAAAGTGAGAAAGTAAAGTAAGAAAAGAAGATAGAATTTCAGCTTTTAGAATTACTAAAACTTAAGGATAAAAAGAAGTTATAAGTATTTAGAAAAGTGAGGAAGTAAACTAAGGAAAGAAGAAAGAATTTCAGCTTTTAGAGTTACTAAAACTTAAGAATAAAAAGAAGTTATAAGTATTAGAAAAGTGAGGAAGTAAAGTAAGGAAAGAAGATAGAATTACAGCTTTTAGAATTACTAAAACTTAGAGATAAAAAGAAGTTATAAGTATTTAGAAAAGTGAGGAAGTAATGTAAGAAAAGAAGATAGAATTTCAGCTTTTAGAATTACTAAAACTTAGAGATAAAAAGAAGTTATAATTATTTAGAAAAGTGAGGAAGTAAAGTAAGGAAAGAAGATAGAATTACAGCTTTTAGAGTTACTAAAACTTAGAGATAAAAAGAAGTTATAAGTATTTAGAAAAGTGAGGAAGTAAAGTAAGGAAAGAAGATAGAATTTCAGCTTTTAGAGTTACTAAAACTTAAGAATAAAAAGAAGTTATAAGTATTTAGAAAAGTGAGGAAGTAAAGTAAGGAAAGAAGATAGAATTACAGCTTTTAGAGTTACTAAAACTTAGAGATAAAATAAGTTATAAGTATTTAGAAAAGTGAGAAAGTAAAGTAAGGAAAGAAGATAGAATTTCAGCTTTTAGAAGTTACTAAAACTTAAGGATAAAAAGAAGTTATAAGTATTTAGAAAAGTGAGGAAGTAAAGTAAGAAAAGAAGATAGAATTTCAGCTTTTAGAATTACTAAAACTTAGAGATAAAAAGAAGTTATAATTATTTAGAAAAGTGAGGAAGTAAAGTAAGAAAAGAAGATAGAATTTCAGCTTTTAAAGTTACTAAAACTTAAGAATAAAAATAAGTTATAAGTATTTAGAAAAGTGAGGAAGTAAACTAAGGAAAGAAGATAGCATTAATGCTTTTAGAGTTACTAAAACTTAGAGATAAAAATAAGTTATAATTATTTAGAAAAGTGAGGAAGTAAAGTAAGGAAAGAAGATAGCATTAATGCTTTTAGAGTTACTAAAACTTAGAGATAAAAAGAAGTTATAAGTATTTAGAAAAGTGAGGAAGTAAAGTAAGGAAAGAAGATAGAATTAATGCTTTTAGAATTACTAAAACTTAGAGATAAAAATAAGTTATAAGTATTTAGAAAAGTGAGAAAGTAAAGTAAGAAAAGAAGATAGAATTTCAGCTTTTAGAATTACTAAAACTTAAGGATAAAAAGAAGTTATAAGTATTTAGAAAAGTGAGGAAGTAAAGTAAGAAAAGAAGATAGCATTTCAGCTTTTAGAATTACTTAAACTTAGAGATAAAAAGAAGTTATAAGTATTAGAAAAGTGAGGAAGTAAAGTAAGGAAAGAAGATAGAATTACAGCTTTTAGAATTACTAAAACTTAGAGATAAAAAGAAGTTATAAGTATTTAGAAAAGTGAGGAAGTAAAGTAACGAAAGAAGAAAGAATTTCAGCTTTTAGAGTTACTAAAACTTAGAGATAAAAAGAAGTTATAAGTATTAGAAAAGTGAGGAAGTAAAGTAAGAAAAGAAGATAGAATTTCAGCTTTTAGAATTACTAAAACTTAGAGATAAAAAGAAGTTATAAGTATTAGAAAAGTGAGGAAGTAAAGTAAGAAAAGAAGATAGAATTTCAGCTTTTAGAATTACTAAAACTTAGAGATAAAAAGAAGTTATAAGTATTAGAAAAGTGAGGAAGTAAAGTAAGTAAAGAACAAAGAATTACAGCTTTTAGAATTACTAAAACTTAGAAATAAAAAGAAGTTATAAGTATTTAGAAAAGTGAGGAAGTAAAGTAAGAAAAGAAGATAGAATTTCAGCTTTTAGAGTTACTAAAACTTAAGAATAAAAAGAAGTTATAAGTATTAGAAAAGTGAGGAAGTAAAGTAAGGAAAGAAGATAGAATTACAGCTTTTAGAGTTACTAAAACTTAGAGATAAAAATAAGTTATAATTATTTAGAAAAGTGAGGAAGTAAAGTAAGGAAAGAAGATAGAATTACAGCTTTTAGAGTTACTAAAACTTAGAGATAAAAAGAAGTTATAAGTATTTAGAAAAGTGAGAAAGTAATGTAAGGAAAGAAGATAGAATTTCAGCTTTTAGAATTACTAAAACTTAGAGATAAAAAGAAGTTATAAGTATTTAGAAAAGTGAGGAAGTAAAGTAAGAAAAGAAGATAGAATTTCAGCTTTTTGAATTACTAAAACTTAGAGATAAAAAGAAGTTATAAGTATTTAGAAAAGTGAGGAAGTAAAGTAAGGAAAGAACAAAGAATTTCAGCTTTTAGAGTTACTAAAACTTAAGGATAAAAAGAAGTTATAAGTATTAGAAAAGTGAGGAAGTAAAGTAAGGAAAGAAGATAGAATTTCAGCTTTTAGAGTTACTAAAACTTAGAGATAAAAAGAAGTTATAAGTATTTAGAAAAGTGAGGAAGTAAAGTAAGGAAAGAAGATAGAATTACAGCTTTTAGAATTACTAAAACTTAGAAATAAAAAGAAGTTATAAGTATTAGAAAAGTGAGGAAGTAAAGTAACGAAAGAAGAAAGAATTTCAGCTTTTAGAGTTACTAAAACTTAAGAAAAAAAAGAAGTTATAAGTATTAGAAAAGTGAGAAATTAAAGTAAGAAAAGAAGATAGAATTTCAGCTTTTAGAGTTACTAAAACTTAAGGATAAAAAGAAGTTATAAGTATTTAGAAAAGTGAGGAAGTAAAGTAAGAAAAGAAGAAAGAATTTCAGCTTTTAAAGTTACTAAAACTTAAGAATAAAAATAAGTTATAAGTATTTAGAAAAGTGAGGACGTAAAGTAAGGAAAGAACAAAGAATTTCAGCTTTTAGAATTACTAAAACTTAGAGATAAAAAGAAGTTATAATTATTTAGAAAAGTGAGAAATTAAAGTAAGGAAAGAAGATAGAATTTCAGCTTTTAGAATTACTAAAACTTAGAGATAAAAAGAAGTTATAAGTATTTAGAAAAGTGAGGAAGTAAAGTAAGAAAAAAAGATAGAATTTGAGCTTTTAAAGTTACTAAAACTTAGAGATAAAAAGAAGTTATAAGTATTTAGAAAAGTGAGGAAGTAAAGTAAGGAAAGAACAAAGAATTTCAGCTTTTAGAATTACTAAAACTTAGAGATAAAAAGAAGTTATAAGTATTTAGAAAAGTGAGGAAGTAAAGTAAGAAAAAAAGAAAGAATTTCAGCTTTTAGAGTTACTAAAACTTAAGAATAAAAAGAAGTTATAAGTATTAGAAAAGTGAGGAAGTAATGTAAGGAAAGAAGATAGAATTTCAGCTTTTAGAATTACTAAAACTTAGAGATAAAAAGAAGTTATAAGTATTTAGAAAAGTGAGGAAGTAAAGTAAGAAAAGAAGAAAGAATTTCAGCTTTTAGAGTTACTAAAACTTAAGAATAAAAAGAAGTTATAAGTATTAGAAAAGTGAGGAAGTAAAGTAAGGAAAGAAGATAGAATTACAGCTTTTAGAGTTACTAAAACTTAGAGATAAAATAAGTTATAAGTATTTAGAAAAGTGAGGAAGTAAAGTAAGGAAAGAAGATAGAATTAATGCTTTTAGAGTTACTAAAACTTAGAGATAAAAAGAAGTTATAAGTATTTAGAAAAGTGAGGAAGTAAAGTAAGAAAAGAAGAAAGAATTTGAGCTTTTAAAGTTACTAAAACTTAGAGATAAAAATAAGTTATAAGTATTTAGAAAAGTGAGAAAGTAATGTAAGGAAAGAAGATAGAATTTCAGCTTTTAGAATTACTAAAACTTAGAGATAAAAAGAAGTTATAAGTATTTAGAAAAGTGAGGAAGTAAACTAAGAAAAGAAGATAGAATTTCAGCTTTTAGAGTTACTAAAACTTAGAGATAAAATAAGTTATAAGTATTTAGAAAAGTGAGAAAGTAAAGTAAGAAAAGAAGATAGAATTTCAGCTTTTAGAATTACTAAAACTTAAGGATAAAAAGAAGTTATAAGTATTTAGAAAAGTGAGGAAGTAATGTAAGAAAAGAAGATAGAATTTCAGCTTTTAGAATTACTAAAACTTAGAGATAAAAAGAAGTTATAATTATTTAGAAAAGTGAGGAAGTAAAGTAAGGAAAGAAGATAGAATTTCAGCTTTTAGAGTTACTAAAACTTAGAGATAAAAAGAAGTTATAAGTATTTAGAAAAGTGAGGAAGTAAAGTAAGGAAAGAAGATAGAATTTGAGCTTTTAAAGTTACTAAAACTTAGAGATAAAAAGAAGTTATAAGTATTTAGAAAAGTGAGGAAGTAAAGTAAGAAAAGAAGAAAGAATTTCAGCTTTTAGAATTACTAAAACTTAAGGATAAAAAGAAGTTATAAGTATTTAGAAAAGTGAGGAAGTAAAGTAAGAAAAGAAGATAGAATTTCAGCTTTTAAAGTTACTAAAACTTAAGAATAAAAATAAGTTATAAGTATTTAGAAAAGTGAGGAAGTAAACTAAGGAAAGAAGATAGCATTACAGCTTTTAGAATTACTAAAACTTAGAGATAAAATAAGTTATAAGTATTTAGAAAAGTGAGGAAGTAAAGTAAGGAAAGAAGATAGCATTAATGCTTTTAGAGTTACTAAAACTTAGAGATAAAAAGAAGTTATAAGTATTTAGAAAAGTGAGGAAGTAAAGTAAGGAAAGAAGATAGAATTAATGCTTTTAGAGTTACTAAAACTTAGAGATAAAAAGAAGTTATAAGTATTTAGAAAAGTGAGGAAGTAAAGTAAGGAAAGAAGATAGGATTAAAGCTTTTAGAGTTACTAAAACTTAGAGATAAAAAGAAGTTATAAGTATTTAGAAAAGTGAGGAAGTAAAGTAAGGAAAGAAGATAGAATTACAGCTTTTAGAATTACTAAAACTTAGAGATAAAAATAAGTTATAAGTATTTAGAAAAGTGAGAAAGTAAAGTAAGAAAAGAAGATAGAATTTCAGCTTTTAGAATTACTAAAACTTAAGGATAAAAAGAAGTTATAAGTATTTAGAAAAGTGAGGAAGTAAAGTAAGAAAAGAAGATAGCATTTCAGCTTTTAGAATTACTTAAACTTAGAGATAAAAAGAAGTTATAAGTATTAGAAAAGTGAGGAAGTAAAGTAAGGAAAGAAGATAGAATTACAGCTTTTAGAATTACTAAAACTTAGAGATAAAAAGAAGTTATAAGTATTTAGAAAAGTGAGGAAGTAAAGTAAGAAAAGAAGATAGAATTACAGCTTTTAGAGTTACTAAAACTTAGAGATAAAATAAGTTATAAGTATTTAGAAAAGTGAGGAAGTAATGTAAGAAAAGAAGATAGAATTTCAGCTTTTAGAATTACTAAAACTTAGAGATAAAAAGAAGTTATAATTATTTAGAAAAGTGAGGAAGTAAAGTAAGGAAAGAAGATAGAATTACAGCTTTTAGAGTTACTAAAACTTAGAGATAAAAAGAAGTTATAAGTATTTAGAAAAGTGAGGAAGTAAAGTAAGGAAAGAAGATAGAATTTCAGCTTTTAGAATTACTAAAACTTAAGGATAAAAAGAAGTTATAAGTATTAGAAAAGTGAGGAAGTAAAGTAACGAAAGAAGAAAGAATTTCAGCTTTTAGAGTTACTAAAACTTAAGAATAAAAAGAAGTTATAAGTATTAGAAAAGTGAGGAAGTAAAGTAAGGAAAGAAGATAGCATTAATGCTTTTAGAGTTACTAAAACTTAGAGATAAAAAGAAGTTATAAGTATTTAGAAAAGTGAGGAAGTAAAGTAAGGAAAGAAGATAGCATTAATGCTTTTAGAGTTACTAAAACTTAAGGATAAAAAGAAGTTATAAGTATTAGAAAAGTGAGGAAGTAAAGTAAGGAAAGAAGATAGAATTTCAGCTTTTAGAATTACTAAAACTTAGAGATAAAAAGAAGTTATAAGTATTTAGAAAAGTGAGGAAGTAAAGTAAGAAAAGAAGATAGAATTTCAGCTTTTAGAGTTACTAAAACTTAAGAATAAAAAGAAGTTATAAGTATTAGAAAAGTGAGGAAGTAAAGTAAGGAAAGAAGATAGCATTAATGCTTTTAGAATTACTAAAACTTAGAGATAAAATAAGTTATAAGTATTTAGAAAAGTGAGAAAGTAAAGTAAGAAAAGAAGATAGAATTTCAGCTTTTAGAATTACTAAAACTTAAGGATAAAAAGAAGTTATAAGTATTTAGAAAAGTGAGGAAGTAAACTAAGGAAAGAAGAAAGAATTTCAGCTTTTAGAGTTACTAAAACTTAAGAATAAAAAGAAGTTATAAGTATTAGAAAAGTGAGGAAGTAAAGTAAGGAAAGAAGATAGAATTTCAGCTTTTAGAATTACTAAAACTTAGAGATAAAAAGAAGTTATAATTATTTAGAAAAGTGAGGAAGTAAAGTAAGGAAAGAAGATAGAATTACAGCTTTTAGAGTTACTAAAACTTAGAGATAAAAAGAAGTTATAAGTATTTAGAAAAGTGAGGAAGTAAAGTAAGGAAAGAAGATAGAATTTCAGCTTTTAGAGTTACTAAAACTTAAGAATAAAAAGAAGTTATAAGTATTTAGAAAAGTGAGGAAGTAAAGTAAGGAAAGAAGATAGAATTACAGCTTTTAGAGTTACTAAAACTTAGAGATAAAATAAGTTATAAGTATTTAGAAAAGTGAGAAAGTAAAGTAAGGAAAGAAGATAGAATTTCAGCTTTTAGAAGTTACTAAAACTTAAGGATAAAAAGAAGTTATAAGTATTTAGAAAAGTGAGGAAGTAAAGTAAGAAAAGAAGATAGAATTTCAGCTTTTAGAATTACTAAAACTTAGAGATAAAAAGAAGTTATAATTATTTAGAAAAGTGAGGAAGTAAAGTAAGAAAAGAAGATAGAATTTCAGCTTTTAAAGTTACTAAAACTTAAGAATAAAAATAAGTTATAAGTATTTAGAAAAGTGAGGAAGTAAACTAAGGAAAGAAGATAGCATTAATGCTTTTAGAGTTACTAAAACTTAGAGATAAAAATAAGTTATAATTATTTAGAAAAGTGAGGAAGTAAAGTAAGGAAAGAAGATAGCATTAATGCTTTTAGAGTTACTAAAACTTAGAGATAAAAAGAAGTTATAAGTATTTAGAAAAGTGAGGAAGTAAAGTAAGGAAAGAAGATAGAATTAATGCTTTTAGAGTTACTAAAACTTAGAGATAAAAAGAAGTTATAAGTATTTAGAAAAGTGAGGAAGTAAAGTAAGGAAAGAACAAAGAATTTCAGCTTTTAGAGTTACTAAAACTTAGAGATAAAAAGAAGTTATAAGTATTAGAAAAGTGAGGAAGTAAAGTAAGGAAAGAAGATAGAATTAATGCTTTTAGAATTACTAAAACTTAAGGATAAAAAGAAGTTATAAGTATTTAGAAAAGTGAGGAAGTAAAGTAAGGAAAGAAGATAGAATTTCAGCTTTTAAAGTTACTAAAACTTAAGAATAAAAATAAGTTATAAGTATTTAGAAAAGTGAGGAAGTAAACTAAGGAAAGAAGATAGCATTAATGCTTTTAGAGTTACTAAAACTTAGAGATAAAAAGAAGTTATAAGTATTAGAAAAGTGAGGAAGTAAAGTAAGGAAAGAAGATAGAATTACAGCTTTTAGAATTACTAAAACTTAGAGATAAAAAGAAGTTATAAGTATTTAGAAAAGTGAGGAAGTAAAGTAAGAAAAGAAGATAGAATTACAGCTTTTAGAGTTACTAAAACTTAGAGATAAAATAAGTTATAAGTATTTAGAAAAGTGAGGAAGTAATGTAAGAAAAGAAGATAGAATTTCAGCTTTTAGAATTACTAAAACTTAGAGATAAAAAGAAGTTATAATTATTTAGAAAAGTGAGGAAGTAAAGTAAGGAAAGAAGATAGAATTACAGCTTTTAGAGTTACTAAAACTTAGAGATAAAAAGAAGTTATAAGTATTTAGAAAAGTGAGGAAGTAAAGTAAGGAAAGAAGATAGAATTTCAGCTTTTAGAATTACTAAAACTTAAGGATAAAAAGAAGTTATAAGTATTAGAAAAGTGAGGAAGTAAAGTAACGAAAGAAGAAAGAATTTCAGCTTTTAGAGTTACTAAAACTTAAGAATAAAAAGAAGTTATAAGTATTAGAAAAGTGAGGAAGTAAAGTAAGGAAAGAAGATAGCATTAATGCTTTTAGAGTTACTAAAACTTAGAGATAAAAAGAAGTTATAAGTATTTAGAAAAGTGAGGAAGTAAAGTAAGGAAAGAAGATAGCATTAATGCTTTTAGAGTTACTAAAACTTAAGGATAAAAAGAAGTTATAAGTATTAGAAAAGTGAGGAAGTAAAGTAAGAAAAGAAGATAGAATTTCAGCTTTTAGAATTACTAAAACTTAGAGATAAAAAGAAGTTATAAGTATTTAGAAAAGTGAGGAAGTAAAGTAAGAAAAGAAGATAGAATTTCAGCTTTTAGAGTTACTAAAACTTAGAGATAAAAAGAAGTTATAAGTATTTAGAAAAGTGAGGAAGTAAAGTAAGGAAAGAAGATAGAATTTCAGCTTTTAGAATTACTAAAACTTAAGGATAAAAAGAAGTTATAAGTATTAGAAAAGTGAGGAAGTAAAGTAACGAAAGAAGAAAGAATTTCAGCTTTTAGAGTTACTAAAACTTAAGAATAAAAAGAAGTTATAAGTATTAGAAAAGTGAGGAAGTAAAGTAAGGAAAGAAGATAGCATTAATGCTTTTAGAGTTACTAAAACTTAGAGATAAAAAGAAGTTATAAGTATTTAGAAAAGTGAGGAAGTAAAGTAAGGAAAGAAGATAGCATTAATGCTTTTAGAGTTACTAAAACTTAAGGATAAAAAGAAGTTATAAGTATTAGAAAAGTGAGGAAGTAAAGTAAGAAAAGAAGATAGAATTTCAGCTTTTAGAATTACTAAAACTTAGAGATAAAAAGAAGTTATAATTATTTAGAAAAGTGAGGAAGTAAAGTAAGGAAAGAAGATAGAATTACAGCTTTTAGAGTTACTAAAACTTAGAGATAAAAAGAAGTTATAAGTATTTAGAAAAGTGAGGAAGTAAAGTAAGGAAAGAAGATAGAATTTCAGCTTTTAGAATTACTAAAACTTAAGGATAAAAAGAAGTTATAAGTATTAGAAAAGTGAGGAAGTAAAGTAACGAAAGAAGAAAGAATTTCAGCTTTTAGAGTTACTAAAACTTAAGAATAAAAAGAAGTTATAAGTATTAGAAAAGTGAGGAAGTAAAGTAAGGAAAGAAGATAGCATTAATGCTTTTAGAGTTACTAAAACTTAGAGATAAAAAGAAGTTATAAGTATTTAGAAAAGTGAGGAAGTAAAGTAAGGAAAGAAGATAGCATTAATGCTTTTAGAGTTACTAAAACTTAAGGATAAAAAGAAGTTATAAGTATTAGAAAAGTGAGGAAGTAAAGTAAGAAAAGAAGATAGAATTTCAGCTTTTAGAATTACTAAAACTTAGAGATAAAAAGAAGTTATAAGTATTTAGAAAAGTGAGGAAGTAAACTAAGGAAAGAAGATAGAATTACAGCTTTTAGAATTACTAAAACTTAGAGATAAAAAGAAGTTATAAGTATTTAGAAAAGTGAGGAAGTAAAGTAAGGAAAGAAGATAGCATTAATGCTTTTAGAGTTACTAAAACTTAAAGATAAAAAGAAGTTATAAGTATTAGAAAAGTGAGAAAGTAAAGTAACGAAAGAAGATAGAATTACAGCTTTTAGAGTTACTAAAACTTAAGAATAAAAAGAAGTTATAAGTATTTAGAAAAGTGAGGAAGTAAACTAAGAAAAGAAGATAGAATTTCAGCTTTTAGAGTTACTAAAACTTAGAGATAAAATAAGTTATAAGTATTTAGAAAAGTGAGAAAGTAAAGTAAGAAAAGAAGATAGAATTTCAGCTTTTAGAATTACTAAAACTTAAGGATAAAAAGAAGTTATAAGTATTTAGAAAAGTGAGGAAGTAAACTAAGGAAAGAAGATAGAATTACAGCTTTTAGAATTACTAAAACTTAGAGATAAAAAGAAGTTATAAGTATTTAGAAAAGTGAGGAAGTAAAGTAAGGAAAGAAGATAGAATTACAGCTTTTAGAATTACTAAAACTTAGAGATAAAAAGAAGTTATAATTATTTAGAAAAGTGAGGAAGTAAAGTAAGGAAAGAAGATAGAATTACAGCTTTTAGAGTTACTAAAACTTAGAGATAAAAAGAAGTTATAAGTATTTAGAAAAGTGAGGAAGTAAAGTAAGGAAAGAAGATAGAATTACAGCTTTTAGAATTACTAAAACTTAGAGATAAAAATAAGTTATAAGTATTTAGAAAAGTGAGGAAGTAAAGTAAGAAAAGAAGAAAGAATTTCAGCTTTTAGAGTTACTAAAACTTAAGAATAAAAAGAAGTTATAAGTATTAGAAAAGTGAGGAAGTAAAGTAAGGAAAGAAGATAGAATTACAGCTTTTAGAATTACTAAAACTTAGAAATAAAAAGAAGTTATAAGTATTTAGAAAAGTGAGGAAGTAAAGTAAGAAAAGAAGATAGAATTTCAGCTTTTAGAGTTACTAAAACTTAAGAATAAAAAGAAGTTATAAGTATTAGAAAAGTGAGGAAGTAAAGTAAGGAAAGAAGATAGAATTACAGCTTTTAGAGTTACTAAAACTTAGAGATAAAAATAAGTTATAATTATTTAGAAAAGTGAGGAAGTAAAGTAAGGAAAGAAGATAGAATTACAGCTTTTAGAGTTACTAAAACTTAGAGATAAAAAGAAGTTATAAGTATTTAGAAAAGTGAGAAAGTAATGTAAGGAAAGAAGATAGAATTTCAGCTTTTAGAATTACTAAAACTTAGAGATAAAAAGAAGTTATAAGTATTTAGAAAAGTGAGGAAGTAAAGTAAGAAAAGAAGATAGAATTTCAGCTTTTTGAATTACTAAAACTTAGAGATAAAAAGAAGTTATAAGTATTTAGAAAAGTGAGGAAGTAAAGTAAGGAAAGAACAAAGAATTTCAGCTTTTAGAGTTACTAAAACTTAAGGATAAAAAGAAGTTATAAGTATTAGAAAAGTGAGGAAGTAAAGTAAGGAAAGAACAAAGAATTTCAGCTTTTAGAGTTACTAAAACTTAGAGATAAAAAGAAGTTATAAGTATTTAGAAAAGTGAGGAAGTAAAGTAAGGAAAGAAGATAGAATTACAGCTTTTAGAATTACTAAAACTTAGAAATAAAAAGAAGTTATAAGTATTAGAAAAGTGAGGAAGTAAAGTAACGAAAGAAGAAAGAATTTCAGCTTTTAGAGTTACTAAAACTTAAGAAAAAAAAGAAGTTATAAGTATTAGAAAAGTGAGAAATTAAAGTAAGAAAAGAAGATAGAATTTCAGCTTTTAGAGTTACTAAAACTTAAGGATAAAAAGAAGTTATAAGTATTTAGAAAAGTGAGGAAGTAAAGTAAGAAAAGAAGAAAGAATTTCAGCTTTTAAAGTTACTAAAACTTAAGAATAAAAATAAGTTATAAGTATTTAGAAAAGTGAGGACGTAAAGTAAGGAAAGAACAAAGAATTTCAGCTTTTAGAATTACTAAAACTTAGAGATAAAAAGAAGTTATAATTATTTAGAAAAGTGAGAAATTAAAGTAAGGAAAGAAGATAGAATTTCAGCTTTTAGAATTACTAAAACTTAGAGATAAAAAGAAGTTATAAGTATTTAGAAAAGTGAGGAAGTAAAGTAAGAAAAAAAGATAGAATTTGAGCTTTTAAAGTTACTAAAACTTAGAGATAAAAAGAAGTTATAAGTATTTAGAAAAGTGAGGAAGTAAAGTAAGGAAAGAACAAAGAATTTCAGCTTTTAGAATTACTAAAACTTAGAGATAAAAAGAAGTTATAAGTATTTAGAAAAGTGAGGAAGTAAAGTAAGAAAAAAAGAAAGAATTTCAGCTTTTAGAGTTACTAAAACTTAAGAATAAAAAGAAGTTATAAGTATTAGAAAAGTGAGGAAGTAATGTAAGGAAAGAAGATAGAATTTCAGCTTTTAGAATTACTAAAACTTAGAGATAAAAAGAAGTTATAAGTATTTAGAAAAGTGAGGAAGTAAAGTAAGAAAAGAAGAAAGAATTTCAGCTTTTAGAGTTACTAAAACTTAAGAATAAAAAGAAGTTATAAGTATTAGAAAAGTGAGGAAGTAAAGTAAGGAAAGAAGATAGAATTACAGCTTTTAGAGTTACTAAAACTTAGAGATAAAATAAGTTATAAGTATTTAGAAAAGTGAGGAAGTAATGTAAGGAAAGAAGATAGAATTTCAGCTTTTAGAATTACTAAAACTTAGAGATAAAAAGAAGTTATAAGTATTTAGAAAAGTGAGGAAGTAAAGTAAGAAAAGAAGAAAGAATTTCAGCTTTTAGAGTTACTAAAACTTAAGAATAAAAAGAAGTTATAAGTATTAGAAAAGTGAGGAAGTAAAGTAAGGAAAGAAGATAGAATTACAGCTTTTAGAGTTACTAAAACTTAGAGATAAAATAAGTTATAAGTATTTAGAAAAGTGAGGAAGTAAAGTAAGGAAAGAAGATAGAATTAATGCTTTTAGAGTTACTAAAACTTAGAGATAAAAAGAAGTTATAAGTATTTAGAAAAGTGAGGAAGTAAAGTAAGAAAAGAAGAAAGAATTTGAGCTTTTAAAGTTACTAAAACTTAGAGATAAAAATAAGTTATAAGTATTTAGAAAAGTGAGAAAGTAATGTAAGGAAAGAAGATAGAATTTCAGCTTTTAGAATTACTAAAACTTAGAGATAAAAAGAAGTTATAAGTATTTAGAAAAGTGAGGAAGTAAAGTAAGAAAAGAAGATAGAATTTCAGCTTTTAGAGTTACTAAAACTTAGAGATAAAATAAGTTATAAGTATTTAGAAAAGTGAGAAAGTAAAGTAAGAAAAGAAGATAGAATTTCAGCTTTTAGAATTACTAAAACTTAAGGATAAAAAGAAGTTATAAGTATTTAGAAAAGTGAGGAAGTAATGTAAGAAAAGAAGATAGAATTTCAGCTTTTAGAATTACTAAAACTTAGAGATAAAAAGAAGTTATAATTATTTAGAAAAGTGAGGAAGTAAAGTAAGGAAAGAAGATAGAATTTCAGCTTTTAGAGTTACTAAAACTTAGAGATAAAAAGAAGTTATAAGTATTTAGAAAAGTGAGGAAGTAAAGTAAGGAAAGAAGATAGAATTTCAGCTTTTAGAGTTACTAAAACTTAAGAATAAAAAGAAGTTATAAGTATTTAGAAAAGTGAGGAAGTAAAGTAAGAAAAGAAGAAAGAATTTCAGCTTTTAGAATTACTAAAACTTAAGGATAAAAAGAAGTTATAAGTATTTAGAAAAGTGAGGAAGTAAAGTAAGAAAAGAAGATAGAATTTCAGCTTTTAAAGTTACTAAAACTTAAGAATAAAAATAAGTTATAAGTATTTAGAAAAGTGAGGAAGTAAACTAAGGAAAGAAGATAGCATTACAGCTTTTAGAATTACTAAAACTTAGAGATAAAATAAGTTATAAGTATTTAGAAAAGTGAGGAAGTAAAGTAAGGAAAGAAGATAGCATTAATGCTTTTAGAGTTACTAAAACTTAGAGATAAAAAGAAGTTATAAGTATTTAGAAAAGTGAGGAAGTAAAGTAAGAAAAGAAGATAGAATTAATGCTTTTAGAGTTACTAAAACTTAGAGATAAAAAGAAGTTATAAGTATTTAGAAAAGTGAGGAAGTAAAGTAAGGAAAGAAGATAGGATTAAAGCTTTTAGAGTTACTAAAACTTAGAGATAAAAAGAAGTTATAAGTATTTAGAAAAGTGAGGAAGTAAAGTAAGGAAAGAAGATAGAATTACAGCTTTTAGAATTACTAAAACTTAGAGATAAAAATAAGTTATAAGTATTTAGAAAAGTGAGAAAGTAAAGTAAGAAAAGAAGATAGAATTTCAGCTTTTAGAATTACTAAAACTTAAGGATAAAAAGAAGTTATAAGTATTTAGAAAAGTGAGGAAGTAAAGTAAGAAAAGAAGATAGCATTTCAGCTTTTAGAATTACTTAAACTTAGAGATAAAAAGAAGTTATAAGTATTAGAAAAGTGAGGAAGTAAAGTAAGGAAAGAAGATAGAATTACAGCTTTTAGAATTACTAAAACTTAGAGATAAAAAGAAGTTATAAGTATTTAGAAAAGTGAGGAAGTAAAGTAAGAAAAGAAGATAGAATTTCAGCTTTTAGAATTACTAAAACTTAGAGATAAAAAGAAGTTATAAGTATTTAGAAAAGTGAGGAAGTAATGTAAGAAAAGAAGATAGAATTTCAGCTTTTAGAATTACTAAAACTTAGAGATAAAAAGAAGTTATAATTATTTAGAAAAGTGAGGAAGTAAAGTAAGGAAAGAAGATAGAATTACAGCTTTTAGAGTTACTAAAACTTAGAGATAAAAAGAAGTTATAAGTATTTAGAAAAGTGAGGAAGTAAAGTAAGAAAAGAAGATAGAATTTCAGCTTTTAGAATTACTAAAACTTAGAAATAAAAAGAAGTTATAAGTATTTAGAAAAGTGAGGAAGTAAAGTAAGGAAAGAAGATAGCATTTCAGCTTTTAGAGTTACTAAAACTTAGAGATAAAATAAGTTATAAGTATTTAGAAAAGTGAGAAAGTAATGTAAGGAAAGAAGATAGAATTTCAGCTTTTAGAATTACTAAAACTTAGAGATAAAAAGAAGTTATAAGTATTTAGAAAAGTGAGGAAGTAAAGTAAGGAAAGAAGATAGAATTTCAGCTTTTAGAATTACTAAAACTTAGAGATAAAAAGAAGTTATAAGTATTTAGAAAAGTGAGAAAGTAAAGTAAGAAAAGAAGATAGAATTTCAGCTTTTAGAATTACTAAAACTTAAGGATAAAAAGAAGTTATAAGTATTTAGAAAAGTGAGGAAGTAAAGTAAGAAAAGAAGAAAGAATTTCAGCTTTTAAAGTTACTAAAACTTAGAGATAAAAAGAAGTTATAAGTATTTAGAAAAGTGAGGAAGTAAAGTAAGGAAAGAAGATAGAATTACAGCTTTTAGAGTTACTAAAACTTAGAGATAAAAAGAAGTTATAAGTATTTAGAAAAGTGAGAAAGTAATGTAAGGAAAGAAGATAGAATTTCAGCTTTTAGAATTACTAAAACTTAGAGATAAAAAGAAGTTATAAGTATTTAGAAAAGTGAGGAAGTAAAGTAAGAAAAGAAGATAGCATTAATGCTTTTAGAGTTACTAAAACTTAAGGATAAAAAGAAGTTATAAGTATTTAGAAAAGTGAGGAAGTAAAGTAAGAAAAGAAGATAGCATTAATGCTTTTAGAGTTACTAAAACTTAAGGATAAAAATAAGTTATAAGTATTTAGAAAAGTGAGGAAATAAAGTAAGAAAAGAAGATAGCATTAATGCTTTTAGAATTACTAAAACTTAGAGATAAAAATAAGTTATAAGTATTAGAAAAGTGAGGAAGTAAAGTAAGAAAAGAAGATAGAATTACAGCTTTTAGAATTACTAAAACTTAGAGATAAAAAGAAGTTATAAGTATTTAGAAAAGTGAGGAAGTAAAGTAAGAAAAGAAGATAGAATTAATGCTTTTAGAATTACTAAAACTTAAGGATAAAAAGAAGTTATAAGTATTTAGAAAAGTGAGGAAGTAAAGTAAGGAAAGAAGATAGCATTAATGCTTTTAGAATTACTAAAACTTAGAGATAAAAAGAAGTTATAAGTATTTAGAAAAGTGAGGAAGTAAAGTAAGGAAAGAAGATAGAATTTCAGCTTTTAGAGTTACTAAAACTTAGAGATAAAAAGAAGTTATAAGTATTTAGAAAAGTGAGGAAGTAAAGTAAGGAAAGAAGATAGAATTACAGCTTTTAGAGTTACTAAAACTTAAGGATAAAATAAGTTATAAGTATTTAGAAAAGTGAGAAAGTAAAGTAAGAAAAGAAGATAGAATTTCAGCTTTTAGAATTACTAAAACTTAAGAATAAAAATAAGTTATAAGTATTTAGAAAAGTGAGGAAGTAAAGTAAGGAAAGAAGATAGCATTAATGCTTTTAGAATTACTAAAACTTAGAGATAAAAAGAAGTTATAAGTATTTAGAAAAGTGAGGAAGTAAAGTAAGAAAAGAAGATAGAATTTCAGCTTTTAGAGTTACTAAAACTTAGAGATAAAATAAGTTATAAGTATTTAGAAAAGTGAGGAAGTAAAGTAAGGAAAGAAGATAGAATTACAGCTTTTAGAGTTACTAAAACTTAAGGATAAAATAAGTTATAAGTATTTAGAAAAGTGAGGAAGTAAAGTAAGGAAAGAACAAAGAATTTCAGCTTTTAGAATTACTAAAACTTAAGAATAAAAATAAGTTATAAGTATTTAGAAAAGTGAGGAAGTAAAGTAAGGAAAGAAGATAGCATTAATGCTTTTAGAGTTACTAAAACTTAAGGATAAAATAAGTTATAAGTATTTAGAAAAGTGAGGAAGTAAAGTAAGGAAAGAACAAAGAATTTCAGCTTTTAGAATTACTAAAACTTAAGAATAAAAATAAGTTATAAGTATTTAGAAAAGTGAGGAAGTAAAGTAAGGAAAGAAGATAGCATTAATGCTTTTAGAATTACTAAAACTTAGAGATAAAAAGAAGTTATAAGTATTTAGAAAAGTGAGGAAGTAAAGTAAGAAAAGAAGATAGAATTTCAGCTTTTAGAGTTACTAAAACTTAGAGATAAAATAAGTTATAAGTATTTAGAAAAGTGAGAAAGTAAAGTAAGAAAAGAAGATAGAATTTCAGCTTTTAGAATTACTAAAACTTAAGGATAAAAAGAAGTTATAAGTATTTAGAAAAGTGAGGAAGTAATGTAAGAAAAGAAGATAGAATTTCAGCTTTTAGAATTACTAAAACTTAGAGATAAAAAGAAGTTATAATTATTTAGAAAAGTGAGGAAGTAAAGTAAGGAAAGAAGATAGAATTTCAGCTTTTAGAGTTACTAAAACTTAGAGATAAAAAGAAGTTATAAGTATTTAGAAAAGTGAGGAAGTAAAGTAAGGAAAGAAGATAGAATTTCAGCTTTTAGAGTTACTAAAACTTAAGAATAAAAAGAAGTTATAAGTATTTAGAAAAGTGAGGAAGTAAAGTAAGAAAAGAAGAAAGAATTTCAGCTTTTAGAATTACTAAAACTTAAGGATAAAAAGAAGTTATAAGTATTTAGAAAAGTGAGGAAGTAAAGTAAGAAAAGAAGATAGAATTTCAGCTTTTAAAGTTACTAAAACTTAAGAATAAAAATAAGTTATAAGTATTTAGAAAAGTGAGGAAGTAAACTAAGGAAAGAAGATAGCATTACAGCTTTTAGAATTACTAAAACTTAGAGATAAAATAAGTTATAAGTATTTAGAAAAGTGAGGAAGTAAAGTAAGGAAAGAAGATAGCATTAATGCTTTTAGAGTTACTAAAACTTAGAGATAAAAAGAAGTTATAAGTATTTAGAAAAGTGAGGAAGTAAAGTAAGAAAAGAAGATAGAATTAATGCTTTTAGAGTTACTAAAACTTAGAGATAAAAAGAAGTTATAAGTATTTAGAAAAGTGAGGAAGTAAAGTAAGGAAAGAAGATAGGATTAAAGCTTTTAGAGTTACTAAAACTTAGAGATAAAAAGAAGTTATAAGTATTTAGAAAAGTGAGGAAGTAAAGTAAGGAAAGAAGATAGAATTACAGCTTTTAGAATTACTAAAACTTAGAGATAAAAATAAGTTATAAGTATTTAGAAAAGTGAGAAAGTAAAGTAAGAAAAGAAGATAGAATTTCAGCTTTTAGAATTACTAAAACTTAAGGATAAAAAGAAGTTATAAGTATTTAGAAAAGTGAGGAAGTAAAGTAAGAAAAAAAGAAAGAATTTCAGCTTTTAGAGTTACTAAAACTTAAGAATAAAAAGAAGTTATAAGTATTAGAAAAGTGAGGAAGTAATGTAAGGAAAGAAGATAGAATTTCAGCTTTTAGAATTACTAAAACTTAGAGATAAAAAGAAGTTATAAGTATTTAGAAAAGTGAGGAAGTAAAGTAAGGAAAGAACAAAGAATTTCAGCTTTTAGAATTACTAAAACTTAGAGATAAAAAGAAGTTATAAGTATTTAGAAAAGTGAGGAAGTAAAGTAAGAAAAAAAGAAAGAATTTCAGCTTTTAGAGTTACTAAAACTTAAGAATAAAAAGAAGTTATAAGTATTAGAAAAGTGAGGAAGTAATGTAAGGAAAGAAGATAGAATTTCAGCTTTTAGAATTACTAAAACTTAGAGATAAAAAGAAGTTATAAGTATTTAGAAAAGTGAGGAAGTAAAGTAAGAAAAGAAGAAAGAATTTCAGCTTTTAGAGTTACTAAAACTTAAGAATAAAAAGAAGTTATAAGTATTAGAAAAGTGAGGAAGTAAAGTAAGGAAAGAAGATAGAATTACAGCTTTTAGAGTTACTAAAACTTAGAGATAAAATAAGTTATAAGTATTTAGAAAAGTGAGGAAGTAAAGTAAGGAAAGAAGATAGAATTAATGCTTTTAGAGTTACTAAAACTTAGAGATAAAAAGAAGTTATAAGTATTTAGAAAAGTGAGGAAGTAAAGTAAGAAAAGAAGAAAGAATTTGAGCTTTTAAAGTTACTAAAACTTAGAGATAAAAATAAGTTATAAGTATTTAGAAAAGTGAGAAAGTAATGTAAGGAAAGAAGATAGAATTTCAGCTTTTAGAGTTACTAAAACTTAGAGATAAAATAAGTTATAAGTATTTAGAAAAGTGAGAAAGTAAAGTAAGGAAAGAAGATAGAATTACAGCTTTTAGAATTACTAAAACTTAGAGATAAAAAGAAGTTATAAGTATTTAGAAAAGTGAGGAAGTAAAGTAAGGAAAGAACAAAGAAATTCAGCTTTTAGAGTTACTAAAACTTAAGAATAAAAAGAAGTTATAAGTATTAGAAAAGTGAGGAAGTAAAGTAAGGAAAGAAGATAGAATTACAGCTTTTAGAATTACTAAAACTTAGAGATAAAAAGAAGTTATAAGTATTTAGAAAAGTGAGGAAGTAAAGTAAGGAAAGAAGATAGAATTTCAGCTTTTAGAGTTACTAAAACTTAGAGATAAAAAGAAGTTATAAGTATTTAGAAAAGTGAGGAAGTAAAGTAAGGAAAGAAGATAGAATTTCAGCTTTTAGAGTTACTAAAACTTAAGAATAAAAAGAAGTTATAAGTATTTAGAAAAGTGAGGAAGTAAAGTAAGAAAAGAAGAAAGAATTTCAGCTTTTAGAATTACTAAAACTTAAGGATAAAAAGAAGTTATAAGTATTTAGAAAAGTGAGGAAGTAAAGTAAGAAAAGAAGATAGAATTTCAGCTTTTAAAGTTACTAAAACTTAAGAATAAAAATAAGTTATAAGTATTTAGAAAAGTGAGGAAGTAAACTAAGGAAAGAAGATAGCATTACAGCTTTTAGAATTACTAAAACTTAGAGATAAAATAAGTTATAAGTATTAGAAAAGTGAGGAAGTAAAGTAAGGAAAGAAGATAGCATTAATGCTTTTAGAGTTACTAAAACTTAGAGATAAAAAGAAGTTATAAGTATTTAGAAAAGTGAGGAAGTAAAGTAAGAAAAGAAGATAGAATTTCAGCTTTTAAAGTTACTAAAACTTAAGAATAAAAATAAGTTATAAGTATTTAGAAAAGTGAGGAAGTAAAGTAAGGAAAGAAGATAGGATTAAAGCTTTTAGAGTTACTAAAACTTAGAGATAAAAAGAAGTTATAAGTATTTAGAAAAGTGAGGAAGTAAAGTAAGGAAAGAAGATAGAATTACAGCTTTTAGAATTACTAAAACTTAGAGATAAAAATAAGTTATAAGTATTTAGAAAAGTGAGAAAGTAAAGTAAGAAAAGAAGATAGAATTTCAGCTTTTAGAATTACTAAAACTTAAGGATAAAAAGAAGTTATAAGTATTTAGAAAAGTGAGGAAGTAAAGTAAGAAAAGAAGATAGCATTTCAGCTTTTAGAATTACTTAAACTTAGAGATAAAAAGAAGTTATAAGTATTAGAAAAGTGAGGAAGTAAAGTAAGGAAAGAAGATAGAATTACAGCTTTTAGAATTACTAAAACTTAGAGATAAAAAGAAGTTATAAGTATTTAGAAAAGTGAGGAAGTAAAGTAAGAAAAGAAGATAGAATTACAGCTTTTAGAGTTACTAAAACTTAGAGATAAAATAAGTTATAAGTATTTAGAAAAGTGAGGAAGTAATGTAAGAAAAGAAGATAGAATTTCAGCTTTTAGAATTACTAAAACTTAGAGATAAAAAGAAGTTATAATTATTTAGAAAAGTGAGGAAGTAAAGTAAGGAAAGAAGATAGAATTACAGCTTTTAGAGTTACTAAAACTTAGAGATAAAAAGAAGTTATAAGTATTTAGAAAAGTGAGGAAGTAAAGTAAGAAAAGAAGATAGAATTTCAGCTTTTAGAATTACTAAAACTTAGAAATAAAAAGAAGTTATAAGTATTTAGAAAAGTGAGGAAGTAAAGTAAGGAAAGAAGATAGCATTTCAGCTTTTAGAGTTACTAAAACTTAGAGATAAAATAAGTTATAAGTATTTAGAAAAGTGAGAAAGTAATGTAAGGAAAGAAGATAGAATTTCAGCTTTTAGAATTACTAAAACTTAGAGATAAAAAGAAGTTATAAGTATTTAGAAAAGTGAGGAAGTAAAGTAAGGAAAGAAGATAGAATTTCAGCTTTTAGAATTACTAAAACTTAGAGATAAAAAGAAGTTATAAGTATTTAGAAAAGTGAGAAAGTAAAGTAAGAAAAGAAGATAGAATTTCAGCTTTTAGAATTACTAAAACTTAAGGATAAAAAGAAGTTATAAGTATTTAGAAAAGTGAGGAAGTAAAGTAAGAAAAGAAGAAAGAATTTCAGCTTTTAAAGTTACTAAAACTTAGAGATAAAAAGAAGTTATAAGTATTTAGAAAAGTGAGGAAGTAAAGTAAGGAAAGAAGATAGAATTACAGCTTTTAGAGTTACTAAAACTTAGAGATAAAAAGAAGTTATAAGTATTTAGAAAAGTGAGAAAGTAATGTAAGGAAAGAAGATAGAATTTCAGCTTTTAGAATTACTAAAACTTAGAGATAAAAAGAAGTTATAAGTATTTAGAAAAGTGAGGAAGTAAAGTAAGAAAAGAAGATAGCATTAATGCTTTTAGAGTTACTAAAACTTAAGGATAAAAAGAAGTTATAAGTATTTAGAAAAGTGAGGAAGTAAAGTAAGAAAAGAAGATAGCATTAATGCTTTTAGAGTTACTAAAACTTAGAGATAAAAAGAAGTTATAAGTATTTAGAAAAGTGAGGAAGTAAAGTAAGGAAAGAAGATAGAATTTCAGCTTTTAGAATTACTAAAACTTAGAGATAAAAAGAAGTTATAAGTATTTAGAAAAGTGAGGAAGTAAAGTAAGAAAAGAAGATAGAATTAATGCTTTTAGAAGTTACTAAAACTTAGAGATAAAAAGAAGTTATAAGTATTTAGAAAAGTGAGGACGTAAAGTAAGGAAAGAACAAAGAATTAATGCTTTTAGCATTACTAAAACTTAGAGATAAAAAGAAGTTATAAGTATTTAGAAAAGTGAGAAAGTAAAGTAAGAAAAGAAGATAGAATTTCAGCTTTTAGAGTTACTAAAACTTAGAGATAAAAGAAGTTATAAGTATTTAGAAAAGTGAGGAAGTAAAGTAAGAAAAGAAGATAGAATTTCAGCTTTTAGAGTTACTAAAACTTAGAGATAAAAAGAAGTTATAAGTATTTAGAAAAGTGAGGAAGTAAAGTAAGGAAAGAAGATAGAATTACAGCTTTTAGAGTTACTAAAACTTAAGGATAAAATAAGTTATAAGTATTTAGAAAAGTGAGAAAGTAAAGTAAGAAAAGAAGATAGAATTTCAGCTTTTAGAATTACTAAAACTTAAGGATAAAAAGAAGTTATAAGTATTTAGAAAAGTGAGGAAGTAAAGTAAGAAAAGAAGAAAGAATTTCAGCTTTTAAAGTTACTAAAACTTAGAGATAAAATAAGTTATAAGTATTTAGAAAAGTGAGGAAGTAAAGTAAGGAAAGAACAAAGAATTTCAGCTTTTAGAGTTACTAAAACTTAAGAATAAAAAGAAGTTATAAGTATTAGAAAAGTGAGGAAGTAAAGTAAGGAAAGAAGATAGAATTACAGCTTTTAGAATTACTAAAACTTAGAGATAAAAAGAAGTTATAAGTATTTAGAAAAGTGAGGAAGTAAAGTAAGAAAAGAAGATAGAATTTCAGCTTTTAGAATTACTAAAACTTAGAGATAAAAAGAAGTTATAAGTATTTAGAAAAGTGAGGAAGTAAAGTAAGGAAAGAACAAAGAAATTCAGCTTTTAGAGTTACTAAAACTTAGAGATAAAAAGAAGTTATAAGTATTTAGAAAAGCGAGTAAGTAAAGTAAGGAAAGAACAAAGAATTTCAGCTTTTAGAATTACTAAAACTTAGAGATAAAAATAAGTTATAAGTATTTAGAAAAGTGAGGAAGTAAAGTAAGAAAAGAAGATAGAATTACAGCTTTTAGAGTTACTAAAACTTAGAGATAAAATAAGTTATAAGTATTTAGAAAAGTGAGGAAGTAAAGTAAGAAAAGAAGATAGAATTTCAGCTTTTAGAGTTACTAAAACTTAGAATAAAAAGAAGTTATAAGTATTTAGAAAAGTGAGGAAGTAAAGTAAGAAAAGAAGATAGAATTAATGCTTTTAGAGTTACTAAAACTTAGAGATAAAAGAAGTTATAAGTATTTAGAAAAGTGAGGAAGTAAAGTAAGAAAAGAAGATAGAATTTCAGCTTTTAGAGTTACTAAAACTTAAGGATAAAAAGAAGTTATAAGTATTTAGAAAAGTGAGGAAGTAAAGTAAGGAAAGAAGATAGAATTACAGCTTTTAAAGTTACTAAAACTTAAGAATAAAAATAAGTTATAAGTATTTAGAAAAGTGAGGACGTAAAGTAAGGAAAGAAGAAAGAATTTCAGCTTTTAGAATTACTAAAACTTAGAGATAAAATAAGTTATAAGTATTTAGAAAAGTGAGGAAGTAAAGTAAGAAAAGAAGATAGAATTAATGCTTTTAGAATTACTAAAACTTAGAGATAAAAAGAAGTTATAAGTATTTAGAAAAGTGAGGAAGTAAACTAAGTAAAGAAGAAAGAATTTCAGCTTTTAGAGTTACTAAAACTTAGAGATAAAAGAAGTTATAAGTATTTAGAAAAGTGAGGAAGTAAAGTAAGAAAAGAAGATAGAATTTCAGCTTTTAGAGTTACTAAAACTTAGAGATAAAAAGAAGTTATAAGTATTTAGAAAAGTGAGGAAGTAAAGTAAGAAAAGAAGATAGAATTTCAGCTTTTAGAGTTACTAAAACTTAGAGATAAAAGAAGTTATAAGTATTTAGAAAAGTGAGGAAGTAAAGTAAGAAAAGAAGATAGAATTAATGCTTTTAGAGTTACTAAAACTTAGAGATAAAAAGAAGTTATAAGTATTTAGAAAAGTGAGGAAGTAAAGTAAGGAAAGAACAAAGAAATTCAGCTTTTAGAGTTACTAAAACTTAGAGATAAAAAGAAGTTATAAGTATTAGAAAAGTGAGGAAGTAAAGTAAGGAAAGAAGATAGAATTTCAGCTTTTAGAGTTACTAAAACTTAGAGATAAAATAAGTTATAAGTATTTAGAAAAGTGAGGAAGTAAAGTAAGGAAAGAAGATAGAATTTCAGCTTTTAGAGTTACTAAAACTTAGAGATAAAATAAGTTATAAGTATTTAGAAAAGTGAGAAAGTAAAGTAAGGAAAGAAGATAGAATTACAGCTTTTAGAATTACTAAAACTTAGAGATAAAAAGAAGTTATAAGTATTTAGAAAAGTGAGGAAGTAAAGTAAGGAAAGAACAAAGAATTTCAGCTTTTAGAGTTACTAAAACTTAAGAATAAAAAGAAGTTATAAGTATTAGAAAAGTGAGGAAGTAAAGTAAGGAAAGAAGATAGAATTACAGCTTTTAGAATTACTAAAACTTAGAGATAAAAAGAAGTTATAAGTATTTAGAAAAGTGAGGAAGTAAAGTAAGAAAAGAAGATAGAATTTCAGCTTTTAGAATTACTAAAACTTAGAGATAAAAAGAAGTTATAAGTATTTAGAAAAGTGAGGAAGTAAAGTAAGGAAAGAACAAAGAAATTCAGCTTTTAGAGTTACTAAAACTTAGAGATAAAAAGAAGTTATAAGTATTTAGAAAAGCGAGTAAGTAAAGTAAGGAAAGAACAAAGAATTTCAGCTTTTAAAGTTACTAAAACTTAGAGATAAAAAGAAGTTATAAGTATTTAGAAAAGTGAGGAAGTAAAGTAAGGAAAGAAGATAGAATTTCAGCTTTTAGAGTTACTAAAACTTAAGGATAAAAATAAGTTATAAGTATTTAGAAAAGTGAGGAAGTAAAGTAAGAAAAGAAGATAGAATTTCAGCTTTTAGAATTACTAAAACTTAGAAATAAAAAGAAGTTATAAGTATTTAGAAAAGTGAGGACGTAAAGTAAGGAAAGAACAAAGAATTAATGCTTTTAGAATTACTAAAACTTAGAGATAAAAAGAAGTTATAAGTATTTAGAAAAGTGAGGAAGTAAAGTAAGGAAAGAACAAAGAATTTCAGCTTTTAGAATTACTAAAACTTAGAGATAAAAAGAAGTTATAAGTATTAGAAAAGTGAGGAAGTAAAGTAAGAAAAGAAGATAGCATTTCAGCTTTTAGAATTACTTAAACTTAGAGATAAAAATAAGTTATAAGTATTTAGAAAAGTGAGAAAGTAAAGTAAGAAAAAATGATAGAATTTCAGCTTTTAGAGTTACTAAAACTTAGAGATAAAATAAGTTATAAGTATTAGAAAAGTGAGGAAGTAAAGTAAGGAAAGAAGATAGAATTTCAGCTTTTAGAATTACTAAAACTTAAGAATAAAAAGAAGTTATAAGTATTAGAAAAGTGAGGAAGTAAAGTAACGAAAGAAGAAAGAATTTCAGCTTTTAGAGTTACTAAAACTTAGAGATAAAAAGAAGTTATAAGTATTTAGAAAAGTGAGGAAGTAAAGTAAGGAAAGAAGATAGAATTTCAGCTTTAAGAGTTACTAAAACTTAGAGATAAAAAGAAGTTATAAGTATTAGAAAAGTGAGGAAGTAAAGTAAGGAAAGAAGATAGAATTTCAGCTTTTAGAGTTACTAAAACTTAGAGATAAAATAAGTTATAAGTATTTAGAAAAGTGAGGAAGTAAAGTAAGAAAAGAAGATAGAATTTCAGCTTTTAGAGTTACTAAAACTTAGAGATAAAAAGAAGTTATAAGTATTTAGAAAAGTGAGGAAGTAAAGTAAGGAAAGAAGATAGAATTTCAGCTTTTAGAATTACTAAAACTTAGAGATAAAAAGAAGTTATAAGTATTTAGAAAAGTGAGGAAGTAAAGTAAGAAAAGAAGATAGAATTAATGCTTTTAGAAGTTACTAAAACTTAGAGATAAAAAGAAGTTATAAGTATTTAGAAAAGTGAGGACGTAAAGTAAGGAAAGAACAAAGAATTAATGCTTTTAGAATTACTAAAACTTAGAGATAAAAAGAAGTTATAAGTATTTAGAAAAGTGAGAAAGTAAAGTAAGAAAAGAAGATAGAATTTCAGCTTTTAGAGTTACTAAAACTTAGAGATAAAAGAAGTTATAAGTATTTAGAAAAGTGAGGAAGTAAAGTAAGAAAAGAAGATAGAATTTCAGCTTTTAGAGTTACTAAAACTTAGAGATAAAAAGAAGTTATAAGTATTTAGAAAAGTGAGGAAGTAAAGTAAGGAAAGAAGATAGAATTTCAGCTTTTAGAATTACTAAAACTTAGAGATAAAAAGAAGTTATAAGTATTTAGAAAAGTGAGGAAGTAAAGTAAGAAAAGAAGATAGAAATTCAGCTTTTAGAGTTACTAAAACTTAGAGATAAAAAGAAGTTATAAGTATTAGAAAAGTGAGGAAGTAAAGTAAGGAAAGAAGAAAGAATTTCAGCTTTTAGAGTTACTAAAACTTAGAGATAAAATAAGTTATAAGTATTTAGAAAAGTGAGGAAGTAAAGTAAGAAAAGAAGATAGAATTTCAGCTTTTAGAGTTACTAAAACTTAGAGATAAAATAAGTTATAAGTATTTAGAAAAGTGAGAAAGTAAAGTAAGGAAAGAAGATAGAATTAATGCTTTTAGAATTACTAAAGCTTAGAAATAAAAATAAGTTATAAGTATTTAGAAAAGTGAGGAAGTAAAGTAAGAAAAGAAGAAAGAATTTCAGCTTTTAAAGTTACTAAAACTTAAGAATAAAAAGAAGTTATAAGTATTAAAAAAGTGAGGAAGTAAAGTAAGGAAAGAAGATAGAATTACAGCTTTTAGAATTACTAAAACTTAGAGATAAAAAGAAGTTATAAGTATTTAGAAAAGTGAGGAAGTAAAGTAAGAAAAGAAGATAGAATTTCAGCTTTTAGAATTACTAAAGCTTAGAGATAAAAAGAAGTTATAAGTATTTAGAAAAGTGAGGAAGTAAAGTAAGGAAAGAACAAAGAATTTCAGCTTTTAGAGTTACTAAAACTTAAGAATAAAAAGAAGTTATAAGTATTAGAAAAGTGAGGAAGTAAAGTAAGGAAAGAAGATAGAATTTCAGCTTTTAGAGTTACTAAAACTTAGAGATAAAAGAAGTTATAAGTATTTAGAAAAGTGAGGAAGTAAAGTAACGAAAGAAGATAGAATTAATGCTTTTAGAGTTACTAAAACTTAGAGATAAAAAGAAGTTATAAGTATTTAGAAAAGTGAGGAAGTAAAGTAAGGAAAGAACAAAGAAATTCAGCTTTTAGAGTTACTAAAACTTAGAGATAAAAAGAAGTTATAAGTATTTAGAAAAGTGAGTAAGTAAAGTAAGGAAAGAAGAAAGAATTTCAGCTTTTAGAATTACTAAAACTTAGAGATAAAAATAAGTTATAAGTATTTAGAAAAGTGAGGAAGTAAAGTAACGAAAGAAGATAGCATTTCAGCTTTTAGAGTTACTAAAACTTAGAGATAAAATAAGTTATAAGTATTTAGAAAAGTGAGGAAGTAAAGTAAGGAAAGAAGATAGAATTACAGCTTTTAGAATTACTAAAACTTAGAATAAAAAGAAGTTATAAGTATTTAGAAAAGTGAGGAAATAAAGTAAGGAAAGAAGATAGAATTAATGCTTTTAGAGTTACTAAAACTTAAGGATAAAAAGAAGTTATAAGTATTAGAAAAGTGAGGAAGTAAAGTAAGAAAAGAAGATAGCATTTCAGCTTTTAGAATTACTTAAACTTAGAGATAAAAATAAGTTATAAGTATTTAGAAAAGTGAGGAAGTAAAGTAAGAAAAAAAGATAGAAATACAGCTTTTAGAGTTACTAAAACTTAGAGATAAAAAGAAGTTATAAGTATTTAGAAAAGTGAGGAAGTAAAGTAAGAAAAGAAGATAAAATTTCAGCTTTTAGAGTTACTAAAACTTAGAGATAAAATAAGTTATAAGTATTTAGAAAAGTGAGGAAATAAAGTAAGAAAAGAAGATAGCATTAATGCTTTTAGAGTTACTAAAACTTAAGGATAAAAAGAAGTTATAAGTATTAGAAAAGTGAGGAAGTAAAGTAAGAAAAGAAGATAGCATTTCAGCTTTTAGAATTACTTAAACTTAGAGATAAAAATAAGTTATAAGTATTTAGAAAAGTGAGAAAGTAAAGTAAGAAAAAATGATAGAATTTCAGCTTTTAGAGTTACTAAAACTTAGAGATAAAATAAGTTATAAGTATTAGAAAAGTGAGGAAGTAAAGTAACGAAAGAAGATAGCATTTCAGCTTTTAGAGTTACTAAAACTTAGAGATAAAAAGAAGTTATAAGTATTTAGAAAAGTGAGGAAGTAAAGTAAGAAAAAAAGATAGAAATACAGCTTTTAGAGTTACTAAAACTTAGAGATAAAAAGAAGTTATAAGTATTTAGAAAAGTGAGGAAGTAAAGTAAGAAAAGAAGATAGAATTTCAGCTTTTAGAGTTACTAAAACTTAGAGATAAAATAAGTTATAAGTATTTAGAAAAGTGAGAAAGTAAAGTAAGAAAAGAAGATAGAATTTCAGCTTTTAGAGTTACTAAAACTTAGAGATAAAATAAGTTATAAGTATTTAGAAAAGTGAGGAAGTAAAGTAAGAAAAGAAGATAGAATTTCAGCTTTTAGAGTTACTAAAACTTAGAATAAAAAGAAGTTATAAGTATTTAGAAAAGTGAGGAAGTAAAGTAAGGAAAGAACAAAGAATTTCAGCTTTTAAAGTTACTAAAACTTAAGAATAAAAGTAAGTTATAAGTATTTAGAAAATTGAGGAAGTAAAGTAAGGAAAGAAGATAGAATTACAGCTTTTAGAATTACTAAAACTTAGAGATAAAAAGAAGTTATAAGTATTTAGAAAAGTGAGGAAGTAAAGTAAGGAAAGAAGATAGAATTTCAGCTTTTAGAAGTTACTAAAACTTAGAGATAAAAATAAGTTATAATTATTTAGAAAAGTGAGGAAGTAAAGTAAGGAAAGAAGATAGAATTACAGCTTTTAGAATTACTAAAACTTAGAGATAAAAAGAAGTTATAAGTATTTAGAAAAGTGAGGAAGTAAAGTAAGAAAAAAAGATAGAAATACAGCTATAGAGTTACTAAAACTTAGAGATAAAAAGAAGTTATAAGTATTTAGAAAAGTGAGGAAGTAAAGTAAGAAAAGAAGATAGAATTTCAGCTTTTAGAGTTACTAAAACTTAGAGATAAAATAAGTTATAAGTATTTAGAAAAGTGAGAAAGTAAAGTAAGAAAAGAAGATAGAATTTCAGCTTTTAGAGTTACTAAAACTTAGAGATAAAAAGAAGTTATAAGTATTTAGAAAAGTGAGGAAGTAAAGTAAGAAAAGAAGATAGAATTTCAGCTTTTAGAGTTACTAAAACTTAGAGATAAAATAAGTTATAAGTATTTAGAAAAGTGAGAAAGTAAAGTAAGAAAAGAAGATAGAATTTCAGCTTTTAGAGTTACTAAAACTTAGAGATAAAAAGAAATTATAAGTATTTAGAAAAGTGAGGAAGTAAAGTAAGAAAAGAAGATAGAATTTCAGCTTTTAGAGACACTAAAACTTAGAGATAAAAAGAAGTTATAAGTATTTAGAAAAGTGAGGAAGTAAAGTAAGGAAAGAAGATAGAATTTCAGCTTTTAGAAGTTACTAAAACTTAGAGATAAAAATAAGTTATAATTATTTAGAAAAGTGAGGAAGTAAAGTAAGGAAAGAAGATAGAATTACAGCTTTTAGAATTACTAAAACTTAGAGATAAAAAGAAGTTATAAGTATTTAGAAAAGCGAGTAAGTAAAGTAAGGAAAGAACAAAGAATTTCAGCTTTTAGAATTACTAAAACTTAGAGATAAAATAAGTTATAAGTATTAGAAAAGTAAGGAAGTAAAGTAACGAAAGAAGATAGCATTTCAGCTTTTAGAGTTACTAAAACTTAGAGATAAAAAGAAGTTATAAGTATTTAGAAAAGTGAGGACGTAAAGTAAGGAAAGAACAAAGAATTAATGCTTTTAGAATTACTAAAACTTAGAGATAAAATAAGTTATAAGTATTTAGAAAAGTGAGGAAGTAAAGTAAGAAAAGAAGAAAGAATTTCAGCTTTTAAAGTTACTAAAACTTAAGAATAAAAAGAAGTTATAAGTATTAAAAAAGTGAGGAAGTAAAGTAAGGAAAGAAGATAGAATTACAGCTTTTAGAATTACTAAAACTTAGAGATAAAAAGAAGTTATAAGTATTTAGAAAAGTGAGGAAGTAAAGTAAGAAAAGAAGATAGAATTTCAGCTTTTAGAATTACTAAAGCTTAGAGATAAAAAGAAGTTATAAGTATTTAGAAAAGTGAGGAAGTAAAGTAAGGAAAGAACAAAGAATTTCAGCTTTTAGAGTTACTAAAACTTAAGAATAAAAAGAAGTTATAAGTATTAGAAAAGTGAGGAAGTAAAGTAAGGAAAGAAGATAGAATTTCAGCTTTTAGAGTTACTAAAACTTAGAGATAAAAGAAGTTATAAGTATTTAGAAAAGTGAGGAAGTAAAGTAACGAAAGAAGATAGAATTAATGCTTTTAGAGTTACTAAAACTTAGAGATAAAAAGAAGTTATAAGTATTTAGAAAAGTGAGGAAGTAAAGTAAGGAAAGAACAAAGAAATTCAGCTTTTAGAGTTACTAAAACTTAGAGATAAAAAGAAGTTATAAGTATTTAGAAAAGTGAGTAAGTAAAGTAAGGAAAGAAGAAAGAATTTCAGCTTTTAGAATTACTAAAACTTAGAGATAAAAATAAGTTATAAGTATTTAGAAAAGTGAGGAAGTAAAGTAAGGAAAGAAGATAGAATTACAGCTTTTAGAATTACTAAAACTTAGAATAAAAAGAAGTTATAAGTATTTAGAAAAGTGAGGAAGTAAAGTAAGGAAAGAAGATAGAATTACAGCTTTTAGAATTACTAAAACTTAGAATAAAAAGAAGTTATAAGTATTTAGAAAAGTGAGGAAATAAAGTAAGGAAAGAAGATAGAATTAATGCTTTTAGAGTTACTAAAACTTAAGGATAAAAAGAAGTTATAAGTATTAGAAAAGTGAGGAAGTAAAGTAAGAAAAGAAGATAGCATTTCAGCTTTTAGAATTACTTAAACTTAGAGATAAAAATAAGTTATAAGTATTTAGAAAAGTGAGGAAGTAAAGTAAGAAAAAAAGATAGAAATACAGCTTTTAGAGTTACTAAAACTTAGAGATAAAAAGAAGTTATAAGTATTTAGAAAAGTGAGGAAGTAAAGTAAGAAAAGAAGATAAAATTTCAGCTTTTAGAGTTACTAAAACTTAGAGATAAAATAAGTTATAAGTATTTAGAAAAGTGAGGAAATAAAGTAAGAAAAGAAGATAGCATTAATGCTTTTAGAGTTACTAAAACTTAAGGATAAAAAGAAGTTATAAGTATTAGAAAAGTGAGGAAGTAAAGTAAGAAAAGAAGATAGCATTTCAGCTTTTAGAATTACTTAAACTTAGAGATAAAAATAAGTTATAAGTATTTAGAAAAGTGAGAAAGTAAAGTAAGAAAAAATGATAGAATTTCAGCTTTTAGAGTTACTAAAACTTAGAGATAAAATAAGTTATAAGTATTAGAAAAGTGAGGAAGTAAAGTAACGAAAGAAGATAGCATTTCAGCTTTTAGAGTTACTAAAACTTAGAGATAAAAAGAAGTTATAAGTATTTAGAAAAGTGAGGAAGTAAAGTAAGAAAAAAAGATAGAAATACAGCTTTTAGAGTTACTAAAACTTAGAGATAAAAAGAAGTTATAAGTATTTAGAAAAGTGAGGAAGTAAAGTAAGAAAAGAAGATAGAATTTCAGCTTTTAGAGTTACTAAAACTTAGAGATAAAATAAGTTATAAGTATTTAGAAAAGTGAGAAAGTAAAGTAAGAAAAGAAGATAGAATTTCAGCTTTTAGAGTTACTAAAACTTAGAGATAAAATAAGTTATAAGTATTTAGAAAAGTGAGGAAGTAAAGTAAGAAAAGAAGATAGAATTTCAGCTTTTAGAGTTACTAAAACTTAGAATAAAAAGAAGTTATAAGTATTTAGAAAAGTGAGGAAGTAAAGTAAGGAAAGAACAAAGAATTTCAGCTTTTAAAGTTACTAAAACTTAAGAATAAAAGTAAGTTATAAGTATTTAGAAAATTGAGGAAGTAAAGTAAGGAAAGAAGATAGAATTACAGCTTTTAGAATTACTAAAACTTAGAGATAAAAAGAAGTTATAAGTATTTAGAAAAGTGAGGAAGTAAAGTAAGGAAAGAAGATAGAATTTCAGCTTTTAGAAGTTACTAAAACTTAGAGATAAAAATAAGTTATAATTATTTAGAAAAGTGAGGAAGTAAAGTAAGGAAAGAAGATAGAATTACAGCTTTTAGAATTACTAAAACTTAGAGATAAAAAGAAGTTATAAGTATTTAGAAAAGTGAGGAAGTAAAGTAAGGAAAGAAGATAGAAATACAGCTATAGAGTTACTAAAACTTAGAGATAAAAAGAAGTTATAAGTATTTAGAAAAGTGAGGAAGTAAAGTAAGAAAAGAAGATAGAATTTCAGCTTTTAGAGTTACTAAAACTTAGAGATAAAATAAGTTATAAGTATTTAGAAAAGTGAGAAAGTAAAGTAAGAAAAGAAGATAGAATTTCAGCTTTTAGAGTTACTAAAACTTAGAGATAAAAAGAAGTTATAAGTATTTAGAAAAGTGAGGAAGTAAAGTAAGAAAAGAAGATAGAATTTCAGCTTTTAGAGTTACTAAAACTTAGAGATAAAATAAGTTATAAGTATTTAGAAAAGTGAGAAAGTAAAGTAAGAAAAGAAGATAGAATTTCAGCTTTTAGAGTTACTAAAACTTAGAGATAAAAAGAAATTATAAGTATTTAGAAAAGTGAGGAAGTAAAGTAAGAAAAGAAGATAGAATTTCAGCTTTTAGAGACACTAAAACTTAGAGATAAAAAGAAGTTATAAGTATTTAGAAAAGTGAGGAAGTAAAGTAAGGAAAGAAGATAGAATTTCAGCTTTTAGAAGTTACTAAAACTTAGAGATAAAAATAAGTTATAATTATTTAGAAAAGTGAGGAAGTAAAGTAAGGAAAGAAGATAGAATTACAGCTTTTAGAATTACTAAAACTTAGAGATAAAAAGAAGTTATAAGTATTTAGAAAAGCGAGTAAGTAAAGTAAGGAAAGAACAAAGAATTTCAGCTTTTAGAATTACTAAAACTTAGAGATAAAATAAGTTATAAGTATTAGAAAAGTAAGGAAGTAAAGTAACGAAAGAAGATAGCATTTCAGCTTTTAGAGTTACTAAAACTTAGAGATAAAAAGAAGTTATAAGTATTTAGAAAAGTGAGGACGTAAAGTAAGGAAAGAACAAAGAATTAATGCTTTTAGAATTACTAAAACTTAGAGATAAAAAGAAGTTATAAGTATTTAGAAAAGTGAGGAAGTAAAGTAAGGAAAGAACAAAGAATTTCAGCTTTTAGAATTACTAAAACTTAGAGATAAAAAGAAGTTATAAGTATTTAGAAAAGTGAGGAAGTAAAGTAAGAAAAGAAGATAGCATTTCAGCTTTTAGAATTACTTAAACTTAGAGATAAAAAGAAGTTATAAGTATTTAGAAAAGTGAGGAAGTAAAGTAAGGAAAGAACAAAGAATTTCAGCTTTTAGAATTACTAAAACTTAGAGATAAAAAGAAGTTATAAGTATTTAGAAAAGTGAGGACGTAAAGTAAGAAAAGAAGATAGCATTTCAGCTTTTAGAATTACTTAAACTTAGAGATAAAAAGAAGTTATAAGTATTTAGAAAAGTGAGAAAGTAAAGTAAGAAAAGAAGATAGAATTTCAGCTTTTAGAGTTACTAAAACTTAGAGATAAAAGAAGTTATAAGTATTTAGAAAAGTGAGGAAGTGAAGTAAGAAAAGAAGATAGAATTAATGCTTTTAGAGTTACTAAAACTTAGAGATAAAAAGAAGTTATAAGTATTTAGAAAAGTGAGGAAGTAAAGTAAGGAAAGAAGATAGAATTTCAGCTTTTAGAATTACTAAAACTTAGAGATAAAAAGAAGTTATAAGTATTTAGAAAAGTGAGGAAGTAAAGTAAGGAAAGAAGATAGCATTAATGCTTTTAGAGTTACTAAAACTTAGAGATAAAATAAGTTATAAGTATTTAGAAAAGTGAGGAAGTAAAGTAAGAAAAAAAGATAGAAATACAGCTTTTAGAGTTACTAAAACTTAGAGATAAAAAGAAGTTATAAGTATTTAGAAAAGTGAGGAAGTAAAGTAAGAAAAGAAGATAGAATTTCAGCTTTTAGAGTTACTAAAACTTAGAGATAAAATAAGTTATAAGTATTTAGAAAAGTGAGAAAGTAAAGTAAGAAAAGAAGATAGAATTACAGCTTTTAGAGTTACTAAAACTTAGAGATAAAAGAAGTTATAAGTATTTAGAAAAGTGAGGAAGTAAAGTAAGAAAAGAAGATAGAATTAATGCTTTTAGAGTTACTAAAACTTAGAGATAAAAAGAAGTTATAAGTATTTAGAAAAGTGAGGAAGTAAAGTAAGAAAAGAAGATAGAATTAATGCTTTTAGAGTTACTAAAACTTAGAGATAAAAAGAAGTTATAAGTATTTAGAAAAGTGAGGAAGTAAAGTAAGGAAAGAACAAAGAAATTCAGCTTTTAGAGTTACTAAAACTTAGAGATAAAAAGAAGTTATAAGTATTTAGAAAAGTGAGTAAGTAAAGTAAGGAAAGAACAAAGAATTTCAGCTTTTAGAATTACTAAAACTTAGAGATAAAAAGAAGTTATAAGTATTAGAAAAGTGAGGAAGTAAAGTAATGAAAGAAGAAAGAATTTCAGCTTTTAGAGTTACTAAAACTTAGAGATAAAATAAGTTATAAGTATTTAGAAAAGTGAGGAAGTAAAGTAAGGAAAGAAGATAGAATTTCAGCTTTTAGAGTTACTAAAACTTAGAGATAAAATAAGTTATAAGTATTTAGAAAAGTGAGAAAGTAAAGTAAGAAAAGAAGATAGAATTACAGCTTTTAGAGTTACTAAAACTTAGAGATAAAAGAAGTTATAAGTATTTAGAAAAGTGAGGAAGTAAAGTAAGAAAAGAAGATAGAATTAATGCTTTTAGAGTTACTAAAACTTAGAGATAAAAAGAAGTTATAAGTATTTAGAAAAGTGAGGAAGTAAAGTAAGAAAAGAAGATAGAATTAATGCTTTTAGAGTTACTAAAACTTAGAGATAAAAAGAAGTTATAAGTATTTAGAAAAGTGAGGAAGTAAAGTAAGGAAAGAACAAAGAAATTCAGCTTTTAGAGTTACTAAAACTTAGAGATAAAAAGAAGTTATAAGTATTTAGAAAAGTGAGTAAGTAAAGTAAGGAAAGAACAAAGAATTTCAGCTTTTAGAATTACTAAAACTTAGAGATAAAAAGAAGTTATAAGTATTAGAAAAGTGAGGAAGTAAAGTAATGAAAGAAGAAAGAATTTCAGCTTTTAGAGTTACTAAAACTTAGAGATAAAATAAGTTATAAGTATTTAGAAAAGTGAGGAAGTAAAGTAAGGAAAGAAGATAGAATTTCAGCTTTTAGAGTTACTAAAACTTAGAGATAAAATAAGTTATAAGTATTTAGAAAAGTGAGGAAGTAAAGTAAGGAAAGAAGATAGAATTAATGCTTTTAGAGTTACTAAAACTTAGAGATAAAATAAGTTATAAGTATTTAGAAAAGTGAGAAAGTAAAGTAAGGAAAGAAGATAGAATTAATGCTTTTAGAATTACTAAAGCTTAGAAATAAAAAGAAGTTATAAGTATTAGAAAAGTGAGGAAGTAAAGTAAGGAAAGAAGATAGAATTACAGCTTTTAGAATTACTAAAACTTAGAGATAAAAAGAAGTTATAAGTATTTAGAAAAGTGAGGAAGTAAAGTAAGAAAAGAAGATAGCATTTCAGCTTTTAGAATTACTAAAACTTAAGAATAAAAATAAGTTATAAGTATTTAGAAAAGTGAGGAAGTAAAGTAAGGAAAGAAGATAGAATTTCAGCTTTTAGAGTTACTAAAACTTAAGAATAAAAAGAAGTTATAAGTATTAGAAAAGTGAGGAAGTAAAGTAAGGAAAGAAGATAGAATTTCAGCTTTTAGAGTTACTAAAACTTAGAGATAAAAGAAGTTATAAGTATTTAGAAAAGTGAGGAAGTAAAGTAAGAAAAGAAGATAGAATTAATGCTTTTAGAGTTACTAAAACTTAGAGATAAAAAGAAGTTATAAGTATTTAGAAAAGTGAGGAAGTAAAGTAAGGAAAGAAGATAGCATTAATGCTTTTAGAGTTACTAAAACTTAGAGATAAAAAGAAGTTATAAGTATTTAGAAAAGCGAGTAAGTAAAGTAAGGAAAGAACAAAGAATTTCAGCTTTTAGAGTTACTAAAACTTAAGAATAAAAAGAAGTTATAAGTATTAGAAAAGTGAGGAAGTAAAGTAAGGAAAGAAGATAGAATTACAGCTTTTAGAATTACTAAAACTTAGAATAAAAAGAAGTTATAAGTATTTAGAAAAGTGAGGAAATAAAGTAAGGAAAGAAGATAGAATTAATGCTTTTAGAGTTACTAAAACTTAAGGATAAAAAGAAGTTATAAGTATTAGAAAAGTGAGGAAGTAAAGTAAGGAAAGAAGATAGAATTTCAGCTTTTAGAGTTACTAAAACTTAAGAATAAAAAGAAGTTATAAGTATTAGAAAACGTGAGGAAGTAAAGTAAGAAAAGAAGATAGCATTTCAGCTTTTAGAATTACTTAAACTTAGAGATAAAAATAAGTTATAAGTATTTAGAAAAGTGAGAAAGTAAAGTAAGAAAAAATGATAGAATTTCAGCTTTTAGAGTTACTAAAACTTAGAGATAAAATAAGTTATAAGTATTAGAAAAGTGAGGAAGTAAAGTAAGGAAAGAAGATAGAATTTCAGCTTTTAGAGTTACTAAAACTTAGAGATAAAAGAAGTTATAAGTATTTAGAAAAGTGAGGAAGTAAAGTAAGAAAAGAAGATAGAATTTCAGCTTTTAGAGTTACTAAAACTTAGAATAAAAAGAAGTTATAAGTATTTAGAAAAGTGAGGAAGTAAAGTAAGGAAAGAACAAAGAATTTCAGCTTTTAAAGTTACTAAAACTTAAGAATAAAAGTAAGTTATAAGTATTTAGAAAATTGAGGAAGTAAAGTAAGGAAAGAAGATAGCATTTCAGCTTTTAGAGTTACTAAAACTTAGAGATAAAAAGAAATTATAAGTATTTAGAAAAGTGAGGAAGTAAAGTAAGAAAAGAAGATAGAATTTCAGCTTTTAGAGACACTAAAACTTAGAGATAAAAAGAAGTTATAAGTATTTAGAAAAGTGAGGAAGTAAAGTAAGGAAAGAACAAAGAATTTCAGCTTTTAGAATTACTAAAACTTAGAGATAAAATAAGTTATAAGTATTAGAAAAGTAAGGAAGTAAAGTAACGAAAGAAGATAGCATTTCAGCTTTTAGAGTTACTAAAACTTAGAGATAAAAAGAAGTTATAAGTATTTAGAAAAGTGAGGAAGTAAAGTAAGGAAAGAACAAAGAATTTCAGCTTTTAGAATTACTAAAACTTAGAGATAAAAAGAAGTTATAAGTATTTAGAAAAGTGAGGAAGTAAAGTAAGAAAAGAAGATAGCATTTCAGCTTTTAGAATTACTTAAACTTAGAGATAAAAAGAAGTTATAAGTATTTAGAAAAGTGAGGAAGTAAAGTAAGGAAAGAAGATAGCATTAATGCTTTTAGAGTTACTAAAACTTAGAGATAAAAAGAAGTTATAAGTATTTAGAAAAGTGAGGACGTAAAGTAAGGAAAGAACAAAGAATTAATGCTTTTAGAATTACTAAAACTTAGAGATAAAAAGAAGTTATAAGTATTTAGAAAAGTGAGGAAGTAAAGTAAGGAAAGAAGATAGAATTTCAGCTTTTAGAGTTACTAAAACTTAGAGATAAAAAGAAGTTATAAGTATTTAGAAAAGTGAGGAAGTAAAGTAAGGAAAGAAGATAGAATTAATGCTTTTAGAGTTACTAAAACTTAGAGATAAAAAGAAGTTATAAGTATTTAGAAAAGTGAGGAAGTAAAGTAAGGAAAGAAGATAGCATTAATGCTTTTAGAGTTACTAAAACTTAGAGATAAAAAGAAGTTATAAGTATTTAGAAAAGTGAGGAAGTAAAGTAAGAAAAAAAGATAGCATTTCAGCTTTTAGAATTACTTAAACTTAGAGATAAAAAGAAGTTATAAGTATTTAGAAAAGTGAGGAAGTAAAGTAAGAAAAGAAGATAGAATTTCAGCTTTTAGAGTTACTAAAACTTAGAGATAAAAAGAAGTTATAAGTATTTAGAAAAGTGAGGAAGTAAAGTAAGAAAAGAAGATAGAATTTCAGCTTTTAGAGTTACTAAAACTTAGAGATAAAATAAGTTATAAGTATTTAGAAAAGTGAGGAAGTAAAGTAAGAAAAGAAGATAGAATTTCAGCTTTTAGAGTTACTAAAACTTAGAGATAAAAGAAGTTATAAGTATTTAGAAAAGTGAGGAAGTAAAGTAAGAAAAGAAGATAGAATTAATGCTTTTAGAGTTACTAAAACTTAGAGATAAAAAGAAGTTATAAGTATTTAGAAAAGTGAGGAAGTAAAGTAAGGAAAGAACAAAGAAATTCAGCTTTTAGAGTTACTAAAACTTAAGGATAAAAAGAAGTTATAAGTATTTAGAAAAGTGAGGAAGTAAAGTAAGAAAAGAAGATAGCATTTCAGCTTTTAGAGTTACTAAAACTTAGAGATAAAATAAGTTATAAGTATTTAGAAAAGTGAGGAAGTAAAGTAAGGAAAGAACAAAGAATTTCAGCTTTTAGAGTTACTAAAACTTAGAGATAAAATAAGTTATAAGTATTTAGAAAAGTGAGGAAGTAAAGTAAGAAAAGAAGATAGAATTTCAGCTTTTAGAGTTACTAAAACTTAGAGATAAAAAGAAGTTATAAGTATTTAGAAAAGTGAGGAAGTAAAGTAAGGAAAGAACAAAGAATTTCAGCTTTTAGAATTACTAAAACTTAGAGATAAAAAGAAGTTATAAGTATTTAGAAAAGTGAGGACGTAAAGTAAGGAAAGAACAAAGAATTAATGCTTTTAGAATTACTAAAACTTAGAGATAAAAAGAAGTTATAAGTATTTAGAAAAGTGAGGAAGTAAAGTAAGGAAAGAACAAAGAATTTCAGCTTTTAGAATTACTAAAACTTAGAGATAAAAAGAAGTTATAAGTATTTAGAAAAGTGAGGAAGTAAAGTAAGAAAAGAAGATAGCATTTCAGCTTTTAGAATTACTTAAACTTAGAGATAAAAAGAAGTTATAAGTATTTAGAAAAGTGAGGAAGTAAAGTAAGGAAAGAAGATAGCATTAATGCTTTTAGAGTTACTAAAACTTAGAGATAAAAATAAGTTATAAGTATTAGAAAAGTGAGGAAGTAAAGTAAGGAAAGAAGATAGAATTAATGCTTTTAGAGTTACTAAAACTTAGAGATAAAAAGAAGTTATAAGTATTTAGAAAAGTGAGGAAGTAAAGTAAGAAAAGAAGATAGAATTTCAGCTTTTAGAGTTACTAAAACTTAGAGATAAAAATAAGTTATAAGTATTAGAAAAGTGAGGAAGTAAAGTAAGGAAAGAAGATAGAATTACAGCTTTTAGAATTACTAAAACTTAGAGATAAAAAGAAGTTATAAGTATTTAGAAAAGTGAGGAAGTAAAGTAAGGAAAGAAGATAGCATTAATGCTTTTAGAGTTACTAAAACTTAGAGATAAAAATAAGTTATAAGTATTAGAAAAGTGAGGAAGTAAAGTAAGGAAAGAAGATAGAATTAATGCTTTTAGAGTTACTAAAACTTAGAGATAAAAAGAAGTTATAAGTATTAGAAAAGTGAGGAAGTAAAGTAATGAAAGAAGAAAGAATTTCAGCTTTTAGAGTTACTAAAACTTAGAGATAAAAATAAGTTATAAGTATTAGAAAAGTGAGGAAGTAAAGTAAGGAAAGAAGATAGAATTACAGCTTTTAGAATTACTAAAACTTAGAGATAAAAAGAAGTTATAAGTATTTAGAAAAGTGAGGAAGTAAAGTAAGAAAAGAAGATAGAATTTCAGCTTTTAGAAGTTACTAAAACTTAGAGATAAAAAGAAGTTATAAGTATTTAGAAAAGTGAGGAAGTAAAGTAAGGAAAGAAGATAGAATTTCAGCTTTTAGAGTTACTAAAACTTAGAGATAAAAAGAAGTTATAAGTATTTAGAAAAGTGAGGAAGTAAAGTAAGAAAAGAAGATAGCATTTCAGCTTTTAGAATTACTAAAACTTAGAGATAAAAATAAGTTATAAGTATTTAGAAAAGTGAGGAAGTAAAGTAAGAAAAGAAGATAGAATTTCAGCTTTTAGAATTACTTAAACTTAGAGATAAAAATAAGTTATAAGTATTTAGAAAAGTGAGGAAGTAAAGTAAGGAAAGAAGATAGAATTTCAGCTTTTAGAATTACTAAAACTTAAGGATAAAAAGAAGTTATAAGTATTTAGAAAAGTGAGGAAGTAAACTAAGGAAAGAAGATAGAATTACAGCTTTTAGAATTACTAAAACTTAGAGATAAAAATAAGTTATAAGTATTTAGAAAAGTGAGGAAGTAAAGTAAGGAAAGAAGATAGAATTAATGCTTTTAGAGTTACTTAAACTTAGAGATAAAAAGAAGTTATAAGTATTTAGAAAAGTGAGGAAGTAAAGTAAGAAAAGAAGATAGAATTAATGCTTTTAGAGTTACTAAAACTTAGAGATAAAAAGAAGTTATAAGTATTTAGAAAAGTGAGGAAGTAAAGTAAGGAAAGAACAAAGAAATTCAGCTTTTAGAGTTACTAAAACTTAAGGATAAAAAGAAGTTATAAGTATTTAGAAAAGTGAGGAAGTAAAGTAAGAAAAGAAGATAGCATTTCAGCTTTTAGAGTTACTAAAACTTAGAGATAAAATAAGTTATAAGTATTTAGAAAAGTGAGGAAGTAAAGTAAGGAAAGAACAAAGAATTTCAGCTTTTAGAGTTACTAAAACTTAGAGATAAAATAAGTTATAAGTATTTAGAAAAGTGAGGAAGTAAAGTAAGAAAAGAAGATAGAATTTCAGCTTTTAGAGTTACTAAAACTTAGAGATAAAATAAGTTATAATTATTTAGAAAAGTGAGGAAGTAAAGTAAGGAAAGAAGATAGAATTACAGCTTTTAGAATTACTAAAGCTTAGAAATAAAAATAAGTTATAAGTATTTAGAAAAGTGAGGAAGTAAAGTAAGGAAAGAACAAAGAATTTCAGCTTTTAGAGTTACTAAAACTTAAGAATAAAAAGAAGTTATAAGTATTAGAAAAGTGAGGAAGTAAAGTAAGGAAAGAACAAAGAAATTCAGCTTTTAGAGTTACTAAAACTTAAGGATAAAAAGAAGTTATAAGTATTTAGAAAAGTGAGGAAGTAAAGTAAGAAAAGAAGATAGCATTTCAGCTTTTAGAGTTACTAAAACTTAGAGATAAAATAAGTTATAAGTATTTAGAAAAGTGAGGAAGTAAAGTAAGGAAAGAAGATAGAATTTCAGCTTTTAGAGTTACTAAAACTTAGAGATAAAAAGAAGTTATAAGTATTTAGAAAAGTGAGGAAGTAAAGTAAGAAAAGAAGATAGCATTTCAGCTTTTAGAATTACTAAAACTTAGAGATAAAAATAAGTTATAAGTATTTAGAAAAGTGAGGAAGTAAAGTAAGAAAAGAAGATAGAATTTCAGCTTTTAGAATTACTTAAACTTAGAGATAAAAATAAGTTATAAGTATTTAGAAAAGTGAGGAAGTAAAGTAAGGAAAGAAGATAGAATTTCAGCTTTTAGAATTACTAAAACTTAAGGATAAAAAGAAGTTATAAGTATTTAGAAAAGTGAGGAAGTAAACTAAGGAAAGAAGATAGAATTACAGCTTTTAGAATTACTAAAACTTAGAGATAAAAATAAGTTATAAGTATTTAGAAAAGTGAGGAAGTAAAGTAAGGAAAGAAGATAGAATTTCAGCTTTTAGAGTTACTTAAACTTAGAGATAAAAAGAAGTTATAAGTATTTAGAAAAGTGAGGAAGTAAAGTAAGAAAAGAAGATAGAATTAATGCTTTTAGAGTTACTAAAACTTAGAGATAAAAAGAAGTTATAAGTATTTAGAAAAGTGAGGAAGTAAAGTAAGGAAAGAACAAAGAAATTCAGCTTTTAGAGTTACTAAAACTTAAGGATAAAAAGAAGTTATAAGTATTTAGAAAAGTGAGGAAGTAAAGTAAGAAAAGAAGATAGCATTTCAGCTTTTAGAGTTACTAAAACTTAGAGATAAAATAAGTTATAAGTATTTAGAAAAGTGAGGAAGTAAAGTAAGGAAAGAACAAAGAATTTCAGCTTTTAGAGTTACTAAAACTTAGAGATAAAATAAGTTATAAGTATTTAGAAAAGTGAGGAAGTAAAGTAAGAAAAGAAGATAGAATTTCAGCTTTTAGAGTTACTAAAACTTAGAGATAAAATAAGTTATAATTATTTAGAAAAGTGAGGAAGTAAAGTAAGGAAAGAAGATAGAATTAATGCTTTTAGAGTTACTAAAGCTTAGAAATAAAAATAAGTTATAAGTATTTAGAAAAGTGAGAAAGTAAAGTAAGGAAAGAACAAAGAATTTCAGCTTTTAGAGTTACTAAAACTTAAGAATAAAAAGAAGTTATAAGTATTAGAAAAGTGAGGAAGTAAAGTAAGGAAAGAAGATAGAATTACAGCTTTTAGAATTACTAAAACTTAGAGATAAAAAGAAGTTATAAGTATTTAGAAAAGTGAGGAAGTAAAGTAAGAAAAGAAGATAGAATTTCAGCTTTTAGAAGTTACTAAAACTTAGAGATAAAAAGAAGTTATAAGTATTTAGAAAAGTGAGGAAGTAAAGTAAGGAAAGAACAAAGAAATTCAGCTTTTAGAGTTACTAAAACTTAGAGATAAAAAGAAGTTATAAGTATTTAGAAAAGCGAGTAAGTAAAGTAAGGAAAGAACAAAGAATTTCAGCTTTTAGAATTACTAAAACTTAGAGATAAAAATAAGTTATAAGTATTTAGAAAAGTGAGGAAGTAAAGTAAGGAAAGAAGATAGAATTTCAGCTTTTAGAGTTACTAAAACTTAGAGATAAAAGAAGTTATAAGTATTTAGAAAAGTGAGGAAGTAAAGTAAGGAAAGAAGATAGAATTACAGCTTTTAGAATTACTAAAACTTAGAATAAAAAGAAGTTATAAGTATTTAGAAAAGTGAGGAAGTAAAGTAAGAAAAGAAGATAGCATTAATGCTTTTAGAGTTACTAAAACTTAGAGATAAAATAAGTTATAAGTATTAGAAAAGTGAGGAAGTAAAGTAAGAAAAGAAGATAGCATTTCAGCTTTTAGAGTTACTAAAACTTAGAGATAAAATAAGTTATAAGTATTTAGAAAAGTGAGGAAGTAAAGTAAGAAAAGAAGATAGAATTTCAGCTTTTAGAATTACTAAAACTTAGAATAAAAAGAAGTTATAAGTATTTAGAAAAGTGAGGAAGTAAAGTAAGGAAAGAACAAAGAATTTCAGCTTTTAAAGTTACTAAAACTTAAGAATAAAAATAAGTTATAAGTATTTAGAAAAGTGAGGAAGTAAAGTAAGGAAAGAAGATAGCATTTCAGCTTTTAGAGTTACTAAAACTTAGAGATAAAAAGAAGTTATAAGTATTTAGAAAAGTGAGGAAGTAAAGTAAGAAAAGAAGATAGAATTATAGCTTTTAGAATTACTAAAACTTAGAGATAAAAAGAAGTTATAAGTATTTAGAAAAGTGAGGAAGTAAAGTAAGAAAAGAAGATAGAATTTCAGCTTTTAGAAGTTACTAAAACTTAGAGATAAAAAGAAGTTATAAGTATTTAGAAAAGTGAGGAAGTAAAGTAAGAAAAGAAGATAGCATTTCAGCTTTTAGAGTTACTAAAACTTAGAGATAAAATAAGTTATAAGTATTTAGAAAAGTGAGGAAGTAAAGTAAGAAAAGAAGATAGAATTTCAGCTTTTAGAATTACTAAAACTTAGAGATAAAAAGAAGTTATAAGTATTTAGAAAAGTGAGGAAGTAAAGTAAGGAAAGAACAAAGAATTTCAGCTTTTAAAGTTACTAAAACTTAAGAATAAAAATAAGTTATAAGTATTTAGAAAAGTGAGGAAGTAAAGTAAGGAAAGAAGATAGCATTTCAGCTTTTAGAGTTACTAAAACTTAGAGATAAAAAGAAGTTATAAGTATTTAGAAAAGTGAGGAAGTAAAGTAAGAAAAGAAGATAGAATTATAGCTTTTAGAGACACTAAAACTTAGAGATAAAAATAAGTTATAAGTATTTAGAAAAGTGAGGAAGTAAAGTAAGGAAAGAACAAAGAATTTCAGCTTTTAGAAGTTACTAAAACTTAGAGATAAAAAGAAGTTATAAGTATTTAGAAAAGTGAGGAAGTAAAGTAAGAAAAGAAGATAGCATTTCAGCTTTTAGAATTACTAAAACTTAGAGATAAAAAGAAGTTATAAGTATTTAGAAAAGTGAGGAAGTAAAGTAAGAAAAGAAGATAGCATTTCAGCTTTTAGAGTTACTAAAACTTAGAGATAAAAAGAAGTTATAAGTATTTAGAAAAGTGAGGACGTAAAGTAAGGAAAGAACAAAGAATTAATGCTTTTAGAGTTACTAAAACTTAGAGATAAAAAGAAGTTATAAGTATTTAGAAAAGTGAGGAAGTAAAGTAAGGAAAGAAGATAGAATTTCAGCTTTTAGAGTTACTAAAACTTAAGAATAAAAAGAAGTTATAAGTATTAGAAAAGTGAGGAAGTAAAGTAAGGAAAGAAGATAGAATTTCAGCTTTTAGAGTTACTAAAACTTAAGCATAAAAAGAAGTTATAAGTATTAGAAAACGTGAGGAAGTAAAGTAAGGAAAGAAGATAGAATTTCAGCTTTTAGAGTTACTAAAACTTAGAGATAAAAGAAGTTATAAGTATTTAGAAAAGTGAGGAAGTAAAGTAAGAAAAGAAGATAGAATTTCAGCTTTTAGAATTACTAAAACTTAGAGATAAAAATAAGTTATAAGTATTTAGAAAAGTGAGGAAGTAAAGTAAGAAAAGAAGATAGAATTTCAGCTTTTAGAATTACTAAAACTTAGAGATAAAAAGAAGTTATAAGTATTTAGAAAAGTGAGGACGTAAAGTAAGGAAAGAAGATAGAATTACAGCTTTTAGAATTACTAAAACTTAGAGATAAAAATAAGTTATAAGTATTTAGAAAAGTGAGGAAGTAAAGTAAGGAAAGAAGATAGAATTAATGCTTTTAGAGTTACTAAAACTTAGAGATAAAAAGAAGTTATAAGTATTTAGAAAAGTGAGGACGTAAAGTAAGGAAAGAACAAAGAATTAATGCTTTTAGAATTACTAAAACTTAGAGATAAAAAGAAGTTATAAGTATTTAGAAAAGTGAGGAAGTAAAGTAAGGAAAGAAGATAGAATTTCAGCTTTTAGAATTACTAAAACTTAAGGATAAAAAGAAGTTATAAGTATTTAGAAAAGTGAGGAAGTAAACTAAGGAAAGAAGATAGAATTACAGCTTTTAGAATTACTAAAACTTAGAGATAAAAATAAGTTATAAGTATTTAGAAAAGTGAGGAAGTAAAGTAAGGAAAGAAGATAGAATTAATGCTTTTAGAGTTACTTAAACTTAGAGATAAAAAGAAGTTATAAGTATTTAGAAAAGTGAGGAAGTAAAGTAAGGAAAGAAGATAGCATTAATGCTTTTAGAGTTACTAAAACTTAGAGATAAAAAGAAGTTATAAGTATTTAGAAAAGTGAGGGCGTAAAGTAAGGAAAGAACAAAGAATTAATGCTTTTAGAATTACTAAAACTTAGAGATAAAAAGAAGTTATAAGTATTTAGAAAAGTGAGGAAGTAAAGTAAGAAAAGAAGATAGAATTTCAGCTTTTAGAGTTACTAAAACTTAGAGATAAAATAAGTTATAAGTATTTAGAAAAGTGAGGAAGTAAAGTAAGGAAAGAAGATAGAATTTCAGCTTTTAGAGTTACTAAAACTTAGAGATAAAAAGAAGTTATAAGTATTTAGAAAAGTGAGGAAGTAAAGTAAGAAAAGAAGATAGCATTTCAGCTTTTAGAATTACTAAAACTTAGAGATAAAAATAAGTTATAAGTATTTAGAAAAGTGAGGAAGTAAAGTAAGAAAAGAAGATAGAATTTCAGCTTTTAGAATTACTTAAACTTAGAGATAAAAATAAGTTATAAGTATTTAGAAAAGTGAGGAAGTAAAGTAAGGAAAGAAGATAGAATTTCAGCTTTTAGAGTTACTAAAACTTAGAGATAAAAAGAAGTTATAAGTATTTAGAAAAGTGAGAAAGTAAAGTAAGGAAAGAAGATAGAATTAATGCTTTTAGAGTTACTAAAACTTAAGAATAAAAAGAAGTTATAAGTATTTAGAAAAGTGAGAAAGTAAAGTAACGAAAGAAGAAAGAATTACAGCTTTTAGAATTACTAAAACTTAGAGATAAAAAGAAGTTATAAGTATTTAGAAAAGTGAGGAAGTAAAGTAAGAAAAGAAGAAAGAATTTCAGCTTTTAGAGTTACTAAAACTTAGAGATAAAATAAGTTATAAGTATTTAGAAAAGTGAGGAAGTAAAGTAAGAAAAGAAGAAAGAAATACAGCTTTTAGAGACACTAAAACTTAGAGATAAAAAGAAGTTATAAGTATTTAGAAAAGCGAGTAAGTAAAGTAAGGAAAGAACAAAGAATTTCAGCTTTTAGAATTACTAAAACTTAAGAATAAAAATAAGTTATAAGTATTTAGAAAAGTGAGGAAGTAAAGTAAGAAAAGAAGATAGCATTTCAGCTTTTAGAATTACTTAAACTTAGAGATAAAAATAAGTTATAAGTATTTAGAAAAGTGAGGAAGTAAAGTAAGGAAAGAAGATAGAATTTCAGCTTTTAGAATTACTAAAACTTAGAGATAAAAAGAAGTTATAAGTATTTAGAAAAGTGAGGAAGTAAAGTAAGAAAAGATGATAGAATTTCAGCTTTTAGAATTACTAAAACTTAGAGATAAAAAGAAGTTATAAGTATTTAGAAAAGTGAGGAAGTAAAGTAAGAAAAGAAGATAGCATTTCAGCTTTTAGAATTACTTAAACTTAGAGATAAAAATAAGTTATAAGTATTTAGAAAAGTGAGGAAGTAAAGTAAGAAAAGAAGATAGAATTTCAGCTTTTAGAATTACTAAAACTTAGAGATAAAAAGAAGTTATAAGTATTTAGAAAAGTGAGGACGTAAAGTAAGGAAAGAACAAAGAATTAATGCTTTTAGAATTACTAAAACTTAGAGATAAAAAGAAGTTATAAGTATTTAGAAAAGTGAGAAAGTAAAGTAAGAAAAGAAGATAGAATTTCAGCTTTTAGAATTACTAAAACTTAGAGATAAAAAGAAGTTATAAGTATTTAGAAAAGTGAGGAAGTAAAGTAAGAAAAGAAGATAGAATTTCAGCTTTTAGAATTACTAAAACTTAGAGATAAAAAGAAGTTATAAGTATTTAGAAAAGTGAGGACGTAAAGTAAGGAAAGAAGATAGAATTTCAGCTTTTAGAAGTTACTAAAACTTAGAGATAAAAATAAGTTATAAGTATTTAGAAAAGTGAGGAAGTAAAGTAAGGAAAGAACAAAGAATTTCAGCTTTTAGAATTACTAAAACTTAGAGATAAAAAGAAGTTATAAGTATTTAGAAAAGTGAGGAAGTAAAGTAAGGAAAGAAGATAGAATTTCAGCTTTTAGAGTTACTAAAACTTAGAGATAAAAAGAAGTTATAAGTATTTAGAAAAGTGAGGAAGTAAAGTAAGAAAAGATGATAGAATTTCAGCTTTTAGAATTACTAAAACTTAGAGATAAAATAAGTTATAAGTATTTAGAAAAGCGAGTAAGTAAAGTAAGGAAAGAAGATAGAATTTCAGCTTTTAGAATTACTTAAACTTAGAGATAAAAATAAGTTATAAGTATTTAGAAAAGTGAGGAAGTAAAGTAAGAAAAGAAGATAGAATTTCAGCTTTTAGAATTACTAAAACTTAGAGATAAAAAGAAGTTATAAGTATTTAGAAAAGTGAGGACGTAAAGTAAGGAAAGAACAAAGAATTAATGCTTTTAGAATTACTAAAACTTAAGGATAAAAAGAAGTTATAAGTATTTAGAAAAGTGAGAAAGTAAAGTAACGAAAGAAGAAAGAATTACAGCTTTTAGAATTACTAAAACTTAGAGATAAAAAGAAGTTATAAGTATTTAGAAAAGTGAGGAAGTAAAGTAAGAAAAGAAGAAAGAATTTCAGCTTTTAGAGTTACTAAAACTTAGAGATAAAATAAGTTATAAGTATTTAGAAAAGTGAGGAAGTAAAGTAAGAAAAGAAGAAAGAAATACAGCTTTTAGAGACACTAAAACTTAGAGATAAAAAGAAGTTATAAGTATTTAGAAAAGCGAGTAAGTAAAGTAAGGAAAGAACAAAGAATTTCAGCTTTTAGAATTACTAAAACTTAAGAATAAAAATAAGTTATAAGTATTTAGAAAAGTGAGGAAGTAAAGTAAGGAAAGAAGATAGAATTTCAGCTTTTAGAGTTACTAAAACTTAGAGATAAAAGAAGTTATAAGTATTTAGAAAAGTGAGGAAGTAAAGTAAGGAAAGAAGAAAGAAATACAGCTTTTAGAGACACTAAAACTTAGAGATAAAAAGAAGTTATAAGTATTTAGAAAAGCGAGTAAGTAAAGTAAGGAAAGAAGATAGAATTTCAGCTTTTAGAAGTTACTAAAACTTAGAGATAAAAAGAAGTTATAAGTATTTAGAAAAGTGAGGAAGTAAAGTAAGGAAAGAAGATAGCATTTCAGCTTTTAGAGTTACTAAAACTTAGAGATAAAAAGAAGTTATAAGTATTTAGAAAAGTGAGGAAGTAAAGTAAGAAAAGAAGATAGAATTTCAGCTTTTAGAAGTTACTAAAACTTAGAGATAAAAAGAAGTTATAAGTATTTAGAAAAGTGAGGAAGTAAAGTAAGAAAAGAAGATAGCATTTCAGCTTTTAGAATTACTAAAACTTAGAGATAAAAAGAAGTTATAAGTATTTAGAAAAGTGAGGAAGTAAAGTAAGAAAAGAAGATAGCATTTCAGCTTTTAGAATTACTAAAACTTAGAGATAAAAAGAAGTTATAAGTATTTAGAAAAGTGAGGAAGTAAAGTAAGAAAAGAAGATAGCATTTCAGCTTTTAGAATTACTTAAACTTAGAGATAAAAATAAGTTATAAGTATTTAGAAAAGTGAGGAAGTAAAGTAAGAAAAGAACAAAGAAATTCAGCTTTTAGAATTACTAAAACTTAGAGATAAAAAGAAGTTATAAGTATTTAGAAAAGTGAGGACGTAAAGTAAGGAAAGAACAAAGAATTAATGCTTTTAGAATTACTAAAACTTAGAGATAAAAAGAAGTTATAAGTATTTAGAAAAGTGAGGAAGTAAAGTAAGAAAAAAAGATAGAAATACAGCTTTTAGAGTTACTAAAACTTAGAGATAAAAAGAAGTTATAAGTATTTAGAAAAGTGAGGAAGTAAAGTAAGGAAAGAAGATAGAATTAATGCTTTTAGAGTTACTAAAACTTAAGGATAAAAAGAAGTTATAAGTATTTAGAAAAGTGAGGAAGTAAACTAAGGAAAGAAGATAGAATTACAGCTTTTAGAATTACTAAAACTTAGAGATAAAAAGAAGTTATAAGTATTTAGAAAAGTGAGGAAGTAAAGTAAGAAAAGAAGATAGCATTTCAGCTTTTAGAATTACTAAAACTTAAGAATAAAAATAAGTTATAAGTATTTAGAAAAGTGAGGAAGTAAAGTAAGGAAAGAAGATAGAATTTCAGCTTTTAGAGTTACTAAAACTTAGAGATAAAAGAAGTTATAAGTATTTAGAAAAGTGAGGAAGTAAAGTAAGGAAAGAAGATAGAATTACAGCTTTTAGAATTACTAAAACTTAGAATAAAAAGAAGTTATAAGTATTTAGAAAAGTGAGGAAGTAAAGTAAGAAAAGAAGATAGCATTAATGCTTTTAGAGTTACTAAAACTTAAGGATAAAAAGAAGTTATAAGTATTTAGAAAAGTGAGGAAGTAAAGTAAGAAAAGAAGATAGCATTTCAGCTTTTAGAGTTACTAAAACTTAGAGATAAAATAAGTTATAAGTATTTAGAAAAGTGAGGAAGTAAAGTAAGAAAAGAAGAAAGAAATACAGCTTTTAGAGACACTAAAACTTAGAATAAAAAGAAGTTATAAGTATTTAGAAAAGTGAGGAAGTAAAGTAAGGAAAGAACAAAGAATTTCAGCTTTTAAAGTTACTAAAACTTAAGAATAAAAATAAGTTATAAGTATTTAGAAAAGTGAGGAAGTAAAGTAAGGAAAGAAGATAGCATTTCAGCTTTTAGAGTTACTAAAACTTAGAGATAAAAAGAAGTTATAAGTATTTAGAAAAGTGAGGGAGTAAAGTAAGAAAAGAAGATAGAATTTCAGCTTTTAGAGACACTAAAACTTAGAGATAAAAATAAGTTATAAGTATTTAGAAAAGTGAGGAAGTAAAGTAAGGAAAGAAGATAGAATTTCAGCTTTTAGAAGTTACTAAAACTTAGAGATAAAAATAAGTTATAAGTATTTAGAAAAGTGAGGAAGTAAAGTAAGAAAAGAAGATAGCATTTCAGCTTTTAGAGTTACTAAAACTTAGAGATAAAATAAGTTATAAGTATTTAGAAAAGTGAGGAAGTAAAGTAAGAAAAGAAGATAGCATTTCAGCTTTTAGATTTACTAAAACTTAGAATAAAAAGAAGTTATAAGTATTTAGAAAAGTGAGGAAGTAAAGTAAGGAAAGAACAAAGAATTTCAGCTTTTAAAGTTACTAAAACTTAAGAATAAGAATAAGTTATAAGTATTTAGAAAAGTGAGGAAGTAAAGTAAGGAAAGAAGATAGCATTTCAGCTTTTAGAGTTACTAAAACTTAGAGATAAAAAGAAGTTATAAGTATTTAGAAAAGTGAGGAAGTAAAGTAAGAAAAGAAGATAGAATTTCAGCTTTTAGAGTTACTAAAACTTAGAGATAAAAAGAAATTATAAGTATTTAGAAAAGTGAGGAAGTAAAGTAAGGAAAGAAGATAGAATTAATGCTTTTAGAGTTACTAAAACTTAGAGATAAAAAGAAGTTATAAGTATTTAGAAAAGTGAGGAAGTAAAGTAAGGAAAGAACAAAGAATTTCAGCTTTTAGAGTTACTAAAACTTAGAGATAAAATAAGTTATAAGTATTTAGAAAAGTGAGGAAGTAAAGTAAGAAAAGAAGATAGCATTTCAGCTTTTAGAGTTACTAAAACTTAGAAATAAAAAGAAGTTATAAGTATTTAGAAAAGTGAGGAAGTAAAGTAAGAAAAGAAGATAGAATTTCAGCTTTTAGAATTACTAAAACTTAGAGATAAAAAGAAGTTATAAGTATTTAGAAAAGTGAGGAAGTAAAGTAAGGAAAGAACAAAGAATTAATGCTTTTAGAATTACTAAAACTTAGAGATAAAAAGAAGTTATAAGTATTTAGAAAAGTGAGAAAGTAAAGTAAGAAAAGAAGATAGAATTTCAGCTTTTAGAATTACTAAAACTTAGAGATAAAAATAAGTTATAAGTATTTAGAAAAGTGAGGAAGTAAAGTAAGAAAAGAAGATAGAATTTCAGCTTTTAGAATTACTTAAACTTAGAGATAAAAATAAGTTATAAGTATTTAGAAAAGTGAGGAAGTAAAGTAAGAAAAGAAGATAGAATTACAGCTTTTAGAATTACTAAAACTTAGAGATAAAAAGAAGTTATAAGTATTTAGAAAAGTGAGAAAGTAAAGTAAGAAAAAAAGATAGAAATACAGCTTTTAGAATTACTAAAACTTAGAGATAAAAAGAAGTTATAAGTATTTAGAAAAGTGAGGAAGTAAAGTAAGGAAAGAACAAAGAATTTCAGCTTTTAGAATTACTAAAACTTAGAGATAAAAAGAAGTTATAAGTATTTAGAAAAGTGAGGAAGTAAAGTAAGAAAAGAAGATAGAATTTCAGCTTTTAGAATTACTAAAACTTAGAGATAAAAATAAGTTATAAGTATTTAGAAAAGTGAGGAAGTAAAGTAAGAAAAGAAGATAGAATTTCAGCTTTTAGAATTACTAAAACTTAGAGATAAAAAGAAGTTATAAGTATTTAGAAAAGTGAGGAAGTAAAGTAAGGAAAGAACAAAGAATTAATGCTTTTAGAATTACTAAAACTTAGAGATAAAAAGAAGTTATAAGTATTTAGAAAAGTGAGAAAGTAAAGTAAGAAAAGAAGATAGAATTTCAGCTTTTAGAATTACTAAAACTTAGAGATAAAAATAAGTTATAAGTATTTAGAAAAGTGAGGAAGTAAAGTAAGAAAAGAACAAAGAATTTCAGCTTTTAGAATTACTAAAACTTAGAGATAAAAAGAAGTTATAAGTATTTAGAAAAGTGAGGACGTAAAGTAAGGAAAGAACAAAGAATTAATGCTTTTAGAATTACTAAAACTTAGAGATAAAAAGAAGTTATAAGTATTTAGAAAAGTGAGGAAGTAAAGTAAGGAAAGAACAAAGAATTTCAGCTTTTAGAATTACTAAAACTTAGAGATAAAAAGAAGTTATAAGTATTTAGAAAAGTGAGGAAGTAAAGTAAGGAAAGAAGATAGAATTTCAGCTTTTAGAGTTACTAAAACTTAGAAATAAAAAGAAGTTATAAGTATTTAGAAAAGCGAGTAAGTAAAATAAGGAAAGAAGATAGGATTAAAGCTTTTAGAGTTACTAAAACTTAGAGATAAAAAGAAGTTATAAGTATTTAGAAAAGTGAGGAAGTAAAGTAAGAAAAGAAGATAGAATTTCAGCTTTTAGAGTTACTAAAACTTAAGGATAAAAAGAAGTTATAAGTATTAGAAAAGTGAGAAAGTAAAGTAACGAAAGAAGAAAGAATTACAGCTTTTAGAATTACTAAAACTTAGAGATAAAAAGAAGTTATAAGTATTTAGAAAAGTGAGGAAGTAAAGTAAGAAAAGAAGATAGCATTTCAGCTTTTAGAATTTCTTAAACTTAGAGATAAAAAGAAGTTATAAGTATTTAGAAAAGTGAGGAAGTAAAGTAAGGAAAGAACAAAGAAATTCAGCTTTTAGAGTTACTAAAACTTAGAGATAAAAAGAAGTTATAAGTATTTAGAAAAGCGAGTAAGTAAAGTAAGAAAAGATGATAGAATTTCAGCTTTTAGAATTACTAAAACTTAGAGATAAAAAGAAGTTATAAGTATTTAGAAAAGCGAGTAAGTAAAATAAGGAAAGAACAAAGAATTTCAGCTTTTAGAGTTACTAAAACTTAGAGATAAAATAAGTTATAAGTATTTAGAAAAGTGAGGAAGTAAAGTAAGAAAAGAAGATAGCATTTCAGCTTTTAGAATTACTTAAACTTAGAGATAAAAATAAGTTATAAGTATTTAGAAAAGTGAGGAAGTAAAGTAAGGAAAGAAGATAGAATTAATGCTTTTAGAATTACTAAAACTTAGAAAGAAAAATAAGTTATAAGTATTTAGAAAAGTGAGGAAGTAAACTAAGGAAAGAAGATAGAATTTCAGCTTTTAGAGTTACTAAAACTTAAGAATAAAAAGAAGTTATAAGTATTAGAAAAGTGAGGAAGTAAAGTAAGGAAAGAACAAAGAATTAATGCTTTTAGAATTACTAAAACTTAGAGATAAAAAGAAGTTATAAGTATTTAGAAAAGTGAGGAAGTAAAGTAAGGAAAGAACAAAGAATTTCAGCTTTTAGAATTACTAAAACTTAGAGATAAAAAGAAGTTATAAGTATTTAGAAAAGTGAGGAAGTAAAGTAAGGAAAGAACAAAGAATTTCAGCTTTTAGAATTACTAAAACTTAGAGATAAAAAGAAGTTATAAGTATTTAGAAAAGTGAGGAAGTAAAGTAAGAAAAGAAGATAGAATTTCAGCTTTTAGAATTACTAAAACTTAGAGATAAAAATAAGTTATAAGTATTTAGAAAAGTGAGGAAGTAAAGTAAGAAAAGAAGATAGAATTTCAGCTTTTAGAATTACTAAAACTTAGAGATAAAAAGAAGTTATAAGTATTTAGAAAAGTGAGGAAGTAAAGTAAGGAAAGAACAAAGAATTAATGCTTTTAGAATTACTAAAACTTAGAGATAAAAAGAAGTTATAAGTATTTAGAAAAGTGAGAAAGTAAAGTAAGAAAAGAAGATAGAATTTCAGCTTTTAGAATTACTAAAACTTAGAGATAAAAAGAAGTTATAAGTATTTAGAAAAGTGAGGAAGTAAAGTAAGGAAAGAAGATAGGATTAAAGCTTTTAGAATTACTAAAACTTAGAGATAAAAAGAAGTTATAAGTATTTAGAAAAGTGAGGAAGTAAAGTAAGGAAAGAAGATAGCATTAATGCTTTTAGAGTTACTAAAACTTAGAGATAAAAAGAAGTTATAAGTATTTAGAAAAGTGAGAAAGTAAAGTAAGGAAAGAACAAAGAAATTCAGCTTTTAGAGTTACTAAAACTTAGAGATAAAAAGAAGTTATAAGTACTAGAAAAGTGAGGAAGTAAAGTAACGAAAGAAGATAGAATTACAGCTTTTAGAGTTACTAAAACTTAGAGATAAAAAGAAGTTATAAGTATTTAGAAAAGTGAGGACGTAAAGTAAGAAAAGAAGATAGAATTACAGCTTTTAGAATTACTAAAACTTAGAGATAAAAAGAAGTTATAAGTATTTAGAAAAGCGAGTAAGTAAAGTAAGGAAAGAACAAAGAATTTCAGCTTTTAGAATTACTAAAACTTAGAGATAAAAATAAGTTATAAGTATTTAGAAAAGTGAGGAAGTAAAGTAAGGAAAGAAGATAGAATTTCAGCTTTTAGAGTTACTAAAACTTAGAGATAAAAAGAAGTTATAAGTATTTAGAAAAGTGAGAAAGTAAAGTAAGGAAAGAACAAAGAAATTCAGCTTTTAGAGTTACTAAAACTTAGAGATAAAAAGAAGTTATAAGTATTTAGAAAAGTGAGGAAGTAATGTAAGGAAAGAAGATAGCATTTCAGCTTTTAGAGTTACTAAAACTTAGAGATAAAAAGAAGTTATAAGTATTTAGAAAAGTGAGGAAGTAAAGTAAGAAAAGAAGATAGAATTTCAGCTTTTAGAATTACTAAAACTTAGAGATAAAAAGAAGTTATAAGTATTAGAAAAGTGAGAAAGTAAAGTAAGAAAAAAAGATAGAAATACAGCTTTTAGAGTTACTAAAACTTAGAGATAAAAAGAAGTTATAAGTATTAGAAAAGTGAGAAAGTAAAGTAAGAAAAGAACAAAGAATTTCAGCTTTTAGAATTACTAAAACTTAGAGATAAAAAGAAGTTATAAGTATTTAGAAAAGTGAGGAAGTAAAGTAAGGAAAGAACAAAGAATTTCAGCTTTTAGAGTTACTAAAACTTAGAGATAAAATAAGTTATAAGTATTTAGAAAAGTGAGAAAGTAAAGTAAGGAAAGAAGATAGAATTACAGCTTTTAGAATTACTAAAACTTAGAGATAAAAAGAAGTTATAAGTATTTAGAAAAGTGAGAAAGTAAAGTAAGAAAAGAAGATAGCATTAATGCTTTTAGAGTTACTAAAACTTAGAGATAAAAAGAAGTTATAAGTATTAGAAAAGTGAGAAAGTAAAGTAAGAAAAGAACAAAGAAATTCAGCTTTTAGAGTTACTAAAACTTAGAGATAAAAAGAAGTTATAAGTATTTAGAAAAGTGAGGAAGTAAACTAAGGAAAGAAGATAGCATTAATGCTTTTAGAGTTACTAAAACTTAGAGATAAAAAGAAGTTATAAGTATTTAGAAAAGCGAGTAAGTAAAGTAAGGAAAGAACAAAGAATTTCAGCTTTTAGAATTACTAAAACTTAGAGATAAAAATAAGTTATAAGTATTTAGAAAAGTGAGGAAGTAAAGTAAGGAAAGAAGATAGAATTTCAGCTTTTAGAGTTACTAAAACTTAAGGATAAAAAGAAGTTATAAGTATTAGAAAAGTGAGAAAGTAAAGTAACGAAAGAAGAAAGAATTTCAGCTTTTAGAGTTACTAAAACTTAGAGATAAAATAAGTTATAAGTATTTAGAAAAGTGAGGAAGTAAAGTAAGAAAAGAAGATAGAATTTCAGCTTTTAGAGTTACTAAAACTTAGAGATAAAAAGAAGTTATAAGTATTTAGAAAAGTGAGGAAGTAAACTAAGGAAAGAAGATAGAATTTCAGCTTTTAGAGTTACTAAAACTTAGAGATAAAAAACAGTTATAAGTATTTAGAAAAGTGAGAAAGTAAAGTAACGAAAGAAGATAGAATTTCAGCTTTTAGAGTTACTAAAACTTAGAGATAAAATAAGTTATAAGTATTTAGAAAAGTGAGAAAGTAAAGTAAGGAAAGAAGATAGAATTAATGCTTTTAGAATTACTAAAACTTAGAGATAAAAAGAAGTTATAAGTATTTAGAAAAGTGAGAAAGTAAAGTAAGAAAAGAAGATAGCATTAATGCTTTTAGAGTTACTAAAACTTAGAGATAAAAAGAAGTTATAAGTATTTAGAAAAGTGAGAAAGTAAAGTAAGGAAAGAACAAAGAAATTCAGCTTTTAGAGTTACTAAAACTTAGAGATAAAAAGAAGTTATAAGTATTTAGAAAAGTGAGGAAGTAAACTAAGGAAAGAAGATAGAATTAATGCTTTTAGAATTACTAAAACTTAGAGATAAAAAGAAGTTATAAGTATTTAGAAAAGTGAGAAAGTAAAGTAAGTAAAGAACAAAGAAATTCAGCTTTTAGAGTTACTAAAACTTAGAGATAAAAAGAAGTTATAAGTATTTAGAAAAGTGAGGAAGTAATGTAAGGAAAGAAGATAGCATTAATGCTTTTAGAGTTACTAAAACTTAGAGATAAAAAGAAGTTATAAGTATTTAGAAAAGTGAGAAAGTAAAGTAAGGAAAGAACAAAGAAATTCAGCTTTTAGAGTTACTAAAACTTAGAGATAAAAAGAAGTTATAAGTATTTAGAAAAGTGAGGAAGTAATGTAAGGAAAGAAGATAGCATTAATGCTTTTAGAGTTACTAAAACTTAGAGATAAAAAGAAGTTATAAGTATTAGAAAAGTGAGAAAGTAAAGTAAGGAAAGAACAAAGAAATTCAGCTTTTAGAGTTACTAAAACTTAGAGATAAAAAGAAGTTATAAGTATTTAGAAAAGTGAGGAAGTAAACTAAGGAAAGAAGATAGAATTAATGCTTTTAGAATTACTAAAACTTAGAGATAAAAAGAAGTTATAAGTATTTAGAAAAGTGAGAAAGTAAAGTAAGTAAAGAACAAAGAAATTCAGCTTTTAGAGTTACTAAAACTTAGAGATAAAAAGAAGTTATAAGTATTTAGAAAAGTGAGGAAGTAATGTAAGGAAAGAAGATAGCATTAATGCTTTTAGAGTTACTAAAACTTAGAGATAAAAAGAAGTTATAAGTATTTAGAAAAGTGAGAAAGTAAAGTAAGGAAAGAACAAAGAAATTCAGCTTTTAGAGTTACTAAAACTTAGAGATAAAAAGAAGTTATAAGTATTTAGAAAAGTGAGGAAGTAAACTAAGGAAAGAAGATAGAATTTCAGCTTTTAGAGTTACTAAAACTTAAGGATAAAAAGAAGTTATAAGTATTTAGAAAAGTGAGAAAGTAAAGTAAGAAAAGAACAAAGAAATTCAGCTTTTAGAGTTACTAAAACTTAGAGATAAAAAGAAGTTATAAGTATTTAGAAAAGTGAGGAAGTAAACTAAGAAAAGAAGATAGAATTAATGCTTTTAGAGTTACTAAAACTTAGAGATAAAAAGAAGTTATAAGTATTTAGAAAAGTGAGGAAGTAAACTAAGAAAAGAAGATAGAATTTCAGCTTTTAGAGTTACTAAAACTTAGAGATAAAAAGAAGTTATAAATATTTAGAAAAGTGAGGAAGTAAAGTAAGGAAAGAAGATAGAATTAATGCTTTTAGAATTACTAAAACTTAGAGATAAAAAGAAGTTATAAGTATTTAGAAAAGTGAGAAAGTAAAGTAAGTAAAGAACAAAGAAATTCAGCTTTTAGAGTTACTAAAACTTAGAGATAAAAAGAAGTTATAAGTATTTAGAAAAGTGAGGAAGTAATGTAAGGAAAGAAGATAGCATTAATGCTTTTAGAGTTACTAAAACTTAGAGATAAAAAGAAGTTATAAGTATTTAGAAAAGTGAGAAAGTAAAGTAAGGAAAGAACAAAGAAATTCAGCTTTTAGAGTTACTAAAACTTAGAGATAAAAAGAAGTTATAAGTATTTAGAAAAGTGAGGAAGTAAACTAAGGAAAGAAGATAGCATTAATGCTTTTAGAGTTACTAAAACTTAGAGATAAAAAGAAGTTATAAGTATTTAGAAAAGTGAGGAAGTAAAGTAAGAAAAGAAGAAAGAATTTCAGCTTTTAGAGTTACTAAAACTTAGAGATAAAAAGAAGTTATAAGTATTTAGAAAAGTGAGGAAGTAAACTAAGAAAAGAAGATAGAATTAATGCTTTTAGAGTTACTAAAACTTAGAGATAAAAAGAAGTTATAAGTATTTAGAAAAGTGAGGAAGTAAACTAAGAAAAGAAGATAGAATTTCAGCTTTTAGAGTTACTAAAACTTAGAGATAAAAAGAAGTTATAAATATTTAGAAAAGTGAGGAAGTAAAGTAAGGAAAGAAGATAGAATTTCAGCTTTTAGAGTTACTAAAACTTAGAGATAAAAAGAAGTTATAAGTATTTAGAAAAGTGAGGAAGTAAAGTAAGAAAAGAAGATCGAATTTCAGCTTTTAGAGTTACTAAAACTTAGAGATAAAAAGAAGTTATAAGTATTTAGAAAAGTGAGAAAGTAAAGTAAGAAAAGAAGATAGAATTTCAGCTTTTAGAGTTACTAAAACTTAGAGATAAAAAGAAGTTATAAGTATTTAGAAAAGTGAGGAAGTAAAGTAAGAAAAGAAGAAAGAATTTCAGCTTTTAGAGTTACTAAAACTTAGAGATAAAAAGAAGTTATAAGTATTTATAAAAGTGAGAAAGTAAAGTAAGAAAAGAAGATAGAATTTCAGCTTTTAGAGTTACTAAAACTTAGAGATAAAAAGAAGTTATAAGTATTTAGAAAAGTGAGGAAGTAAAGTAAGAAAAGAAGATCGAATTTCAGCTTTTAGAATTACTAAAACTTAGAGATAAAAAGAAGTTATAAGTATTTAGAAAAGTGAGAAAGTAAAGTAAGAAAAGAAGATAGCATTAATGCTTTTAGAGTTACTAAAACTTAGAGATAAAAAGAAGTTATAAGTATTAGAAAAGTGAGAAAGTAAAGTAAGAAAAGAACAAAGAAATTCAGCTTTTAGAGTTACTAAAACTTAGAAATAAAAAGAAGTTATAAGTATTTAGAAAAGTGAGGAAGTAAACTAAGGAAAGAAGATAGAATTTCAGCTTTTAGAATTACTAAAACTTAGAGATAAAAAGAAGTTATAAGTATTTAGAAAAGTGAGAAAGTAAAGTAACGAAAGAAGATAGAATTTCAGCTTTTAGAGTTACTAAAACTTAGAGATAAAATAAGTTATAAGTATTTAGAAAAGTGAGAAAGTAATGTAAGGAAAGAAGATAGCATTAATGCTTTTAGAATTACTAAAACTTAGAGATAAAAAGAAGTTATAAGTATTTAGAAAAGTGAGAAAGTAAAGTAAGAAAAGAAGATAGCATTAATGCTTTTAGAGTTACTAAAACTTAGAGATAAAAAGAAGTTATAAGTATTAGAAAAGTGAGAAAGTAAAGTAAGAAAAGAACAAAGAAATTCAGCTTTTAGAGTTACTAAAACTTAGAGATAAAAAGAAGTTATAAGTATTTAGAAAAGTGAGGAAGTAAAGTAAGAAAAGAAGATAGCATTTCAGCTTTTAGAGTTACTAAAACTTAGAGATAAAAAGAAGTTATAAGTATTTAGAAAAGTGAGAAAGTAAAGTAAGGAAAGAACAAAGAAATTCAGCTTTTAGAGTTACTAAAACTTAGAGATAAAAAGAAGTTATAAGTATTTAGAAAAGTGAGGAAGTAAAGTAAGGAAAGAAGATAGAATTTCAGCTTTTAGAGTTACTAAAACTTAGAGATAAAAAGAAGTTATAAGTATTTAGAAAAGTGAGGAAGTAAAGTAAGAAAAGAAGAAAGAATTTCAGCTTTTAGAGTTACTAAAACTTAAGGATAAATGAAGTTATAAGTATTTAGAAAAGTGAGGAAGTAAACTAAGGAAAGAAGATCGAATTACAGCTTTTAGAGTTACTAAAACTTAGAGATAAAAAGAAGTTATAAGTATTTATAAAAGTGAGAAAGTAAAGTAAGAAAAGAAGATAGAATTACAGCTTTTAGAATTACTAAAACTTAGAGATAAAAAGAAGTTATAAGTATTTAGAAAAGTGAGGAAGTAAAGTAAGAAAAGAAGAAAGAATTACAGCTTTTAGAATTACTAAAACTTAGAGATAAAAATAAGTTATAAGTATTTAGAAAAGTGAGGAAGTAAATTAAGAAAACAAGATAGAATTACAGCTTTTAGAGTTACTAAAACTTAAGGATAAAAAGAAGTTATAAGTATTTAGAAAAGTGAGGAAGTAAAGTAAGGAAAGAAGATAGAATTACAGCTTTTAGAGTTACTAAAACTTAGAGATAAAAAGAAGTTATAAGTATTTAGAAAAGTGAGGAAGTAAAGTAACGAAAGAACAAAGAAATTCAGCTTTTAGAGTTACTAAAACTTAGAGATAAAAAGAAGTTATAAGTATTTAGAAAAGTGAGAAAGTAAAGTAAGAAAAGAAGATAGCATTAATGCTTTTAGAGTTACTTAAACTTAGAGATAAAAAGAAGTTATAAGTATTTAGAAAAGTGAGAAAGTAAAGTAAGAAAAGAAGAAAGAATTTCAGCTTTTAGAGTTACTAAAACTTAGAGATAAAAAGAAGTTATAAGTATTTAGAAAAGTGAGGAAGTAAAGTAAGAAAAGAAGATAGCATTAATGCTTTTAGAGTTACTAAAACTTAGAGATAAAAAGAAGTTATAAGTATTTAGAAAAGTGAGGAAGTAAAGTAACGAAAGAAGAAAGAATTTCAGCTTTTAGAGTTACTAAAACTTAAGGATAAATGAAGTTATAAGTATTTAGAAAAGTGAGGAAGTAAAGTAACGAAAGAAGATAGAATTACAGCTTTTAGAATTACTAAAACTTAGAGATAAAAAGAAGTTATAAGTATTTAGAAAAGTGAGGAAGTAAAGTAAGAAAAAAAGATAGAATTAATGCTTTTAGAGTTACTAAAACTTAGAGATAAAAAGAAGTTATAAGTATTTAGAAAAGTGAGGAAGTAAAGTAAGAAAAGAAGATAGAATTTCAGCTTTTAGAGTTACTAAAACTTAGAGATAAAAAGAAGTTATAAGTATTTAGAAAAGTGAGGAAGTAAAGTAACGAAAGAAGAAAGAATTTCAGCTTTTAGAGTTACTAAAACTTAGAGATAAAAAGAAGTTATAAGTATTTAGAAAAGTGAGGAAGTAAAGTAAGAAAACAAGATAGAATTACAGCTTTTAGAGTTACTAAAACTTAGAGATAAAAAGAAGTTATAAGTATTTAGAAAAGTGAGGACGTAAAGTAAGAAAACAAGATAGAATTACAGCTTTTAGAGTTACTAAAACTTAAGGATAAAAAGAAGTTATAAGTATTTAGAAAAGTGAGGAAGTAAAGTAAGGAAAGAAGATAGAATTACAGCTTTTAGAGTTACTAAAACTTAGAGATAAAAAGAAGTTATAAGTATTTAGAAAAGTGAGGAAGTAAAGTAAGAAAAAAAGATAGAATTTCAGCTTTTAGAATTACTAAAACTTAGAGATAAAAAGAAGTTATAAGTATTAGAAAAGTGAGAAAGTAAAGTAAGAAAAAAAGATAGAAATACAGCTTTTAGAGTTACTAAAACTTAGAGATAAAAAGAAGTTATAAGTATTTAGAAAAGTGAGGAAGTAAAGTAACGAAAGAAGAAAGAATTTCAGCTTTTAGAGTTACTAAAACTTAGAGATAAAAAGAAGTTATAAGTATTTAGAAAAGTGAGGAAGTAAACTAAGAAAAGAAGATAGAATTAATGCTTTTAGAGTTACTAAAACTTAGAGATAAAAAGAAGTTATAAGTATTTAGAAAAGTGAGGAAGTAAAGTAAGAAAAGAAGATAGAATTTCAGCTTTTAGAGTTACTAAAACTTAGAGATAAAAAGAAGTTATAAGTATTTAGAAAAGTGAGGAAGTAAAGTAAGAAAAGAAGATAGCATTTCAGCTTTTAGAGTTACTAAAACTTAGAGATAAAAAGAAGTTATAAGTATTTAGAAAAGTGAGAAAGTAAAGTAAGGAAAGAACAAAGAAATTCAGCTTTTAGAGTTACTAAAACTTAGAGATAAAAAGAAGTTATAAGTATTTAGAAAAGTGAGGAAGTAAAGTAAGGAAAGAAGATAGAATTTCAGCTTTTAGAGTTACTAAAACTTAGAGATAAAAAGAAGTTATAAGTATTTAGAAAAGTGAGGAAGTAAAGTAAGAAAAGAAGAAAGAATTTCAGCTTTTAGAGTTACTAAAACTTAAGGATAAATGAAGTTATAAGTATTTAGAAAAGTGAGGAAGTAAACTAAGGAAAGAAGATCGAATTACAGCTTTTAGAGTTACTAAAACTTAGAGATAAAAAGAAGTTATAAGTATTTATAAAAGTGAGAAAGTAAAGTAAGAAAAGAAGATAGAATTACAGCTTTTAGAATTACTAAAACTTAGAGATAAAAAGAAGTTATAAGTATTTAGAAAAGTGAGGAAGTAAAGTAAGAAAAGAAGAAAGAATTACAGCTTTTAGAATTACTAAAACTTAGAGATAAAAATAAGTTATAAGTATTTAGAAAAGTGAGGAAGTAAATTAAGAAAACAAGATAGAATTACAGCTTTTAGAGTTACTAAAACTTAAGGATAAAAAGAAGTTATAAGTATTTAGAAAAGTGAGGAAGTAAAGTAAGGAAAGAAGATAGAATTACAGCTTTTAGAGTTACTAAAACTTAGAGATAAAAAGAAGTTATAAGTATTTAGAAAAGTGAGGAAGTAAAGTAACGAAAGAACAAAGAAATTCAGCTTTTAGAGTTACTAAAACTTAGAGATAAAAAGAAGTTATAAGTATTTAGAAAAGTGAGAAAGTAAAGTAAGAAAAGAAGATAGCATTAATGCTTTTAGAGTTACTTAAACTTAGAGATAAAAAGAAGTTATAAGTATTTAGAAAAGTGAGAAAGTAAAGTAAGAAAAGAAGAAAGAATTTCAGCTTTTAGAGTTACTAAAACTTAGAGATAAAAAGAAGTTATAAGTATTTAGAAAAGTGAGGAAGTAAAGTAAGAAAAGAAGATAGCATTAATGCTTTTAGAGTTACTAAAACTTAGAGATAAAAAGAAGTTATAAGTATTTAGAAAAGTGAGGAAGTAAAGTAACGAAAGAAGAAAGAATTTCAGCTTTTAGAGTTACTAAAACTTAAGGATAAATGAAGTTATAAGTATTTAGAAAAGTGAGGAAGTAAAGTAACGAAAGAAGATAGAATTACAGCTTTTAGAATTACTAAAACTTAGAGATAAAAAGAAGTTATAAGTATTTAGAAAAGTGAGGAAGTAAAGTAAGAAAAAAAGATAGAATTAATGCTTTTAGAGTTACTAAAACTTAGAGATAAAAAGAAGTTATAAGTATTTAGAAAAGTGAGGAAGTAAAGTAAGAAAAGAAGATAGAATTTCAGCTTTTAGAGTTACTAAAACTTAGAGATAAAAAGAAGTTATAAGTATTTAGAAAAGTGAGGAAGTAAAGTAACGAAAGAAGAAAGAATTTCAGCTTTTAGAGTTACTAAAACTTAGAGATAAAAAGAAGTTATAAGTATTTAGAAAAGTGAGGAAGTAAAGTAAGAAAACAAGATAGAATTACAGCTTTTAGAGTTACTAAAACTTAGAGATAAAAAGAAGTTATAAGTATTTAGAAAAGTGAGGACGTAAAGTAAGAAAACAAGATAGAATTACAGCTTTTAGAGTTACTAAAACTTAAGGATAAAAAGAAGTTATAAGTATTTAGAAAAGTGAGGAAGTAAAGTAAGGAAAGAAGATAGAATTACAGCTTTTAGAGTTACTAAAACTTAGAGATAAAAAGAAGTTATAAGTATTTAGAAAAGTGAGGAAGTAAAGTAAGAAAAAAAGATAGAATTAATGCTTTTAGAGTTACTAAAACTTAGAGATAAAAAGAAGTTATAAGTATTTAGAAAAGTGAGGAAGTAAAGTAAGAAAAGAAGATAGAATTTCAGCTTTTAGAGTTACTAAAACTTAGAGATAAAAAGAAGTTATAAGTATTTAGAAAAGTGAGGAAGTAAAGTAACGAAAGAAGAAAGAATTTCAGCTTTTAGAGTTACTAAAACTTAGAGATAAAAAGAAGTTATAAGTATTTAGAAAAGTGAGGAAGTAAACTAAGAAAAGAAGATAGAATTAATGCTTTTAGAGTTACTAAAACTTAGAGATAAAAAGAAGTTATAAGTATTTAGAAAAGTGAGGAAGTAAACTAAGAAAAGAAGATAGAATTTCAGCTTTTAGAGTTACTAAAACTTAGAGATAAAAAGAAGTTATAAATATTTAGAAAAGTGAGGAAGTAAAGTAAGAAAAGAAGATAGAATTTCAGCTTTTAGAGTTACTAAAACTTAGAGATAAAAAGAAGTTATAAGTATTTAGAAAAGTGAGGAAGTAAAGTAAGAAAACAAGATAGAATTACAGCTTTTAGAGTTACTAAAACTTAGAGATAAAAAGAAGTTATAAGTATTTAGAAAAGTGAGGACGTAAAGTAAGAAAACAAGATAGAATTACAGCTTTTAGAGTTACTAAAACTTAAGGATAAAAAGAAGTTATAAGTATTTAGAAAAGTGAGGAAGTAAAGTAAGGAAAGAAGATAGAATTACAGCTTTTAGAGTTACTAAAACTTAGAGATAAAAAGAAGTTATAAGTATTTAGAAAAGTGAGGACGTAAAGTAAGAAAACAAGATAGAATTACAGCTTTTAGAGTTACTAAAACTTAGAGATAAAAAGAAGTTATAAGTATTTAGAAAAGTGAGGAAGTAAAGTAAGAAAAGAAGATAGAATTTCAGCTTTTAGAGTTACTAAAACTTAGAGATAAAAAGAAGTTATAAGTATTTAGAAAAGTGAGAAAGTAAAGTAAGAAAAGAAGAAAGAATTTCAGCTTTTAGAGTTACTAAAACTTAGAGATAAAAAGAAGTTATAAGTATTTAGAAAAGTGAGGAAGTAAAGTAAGAAAAGAACAAAGAAATTCAGCTTTTAGAGTTACTAAAACTTAGAGATAAAAAGAAGTTATAAGTATTTAGAAAAGTGAGGAAGTAATGTAAGGAAAGAAGATAGCATTAATGCTTTTAGAGTTACTAAAACTTAGAAATAAAAAGAAGTTATAAGTATTTAGAAAAGCGAGTAAGTAAAATAAGGAAAGAAGATAGGATTAAAGCTTTTAGAGTTACTAAAACTTAGAGATAAAAAGAAGTTATAAGTATTTAGAAAAGTGAGAAAGTAAAGTAACGAAAGAAGAAAGAATTTCAGCTTTTAGAATTACTATAACTTAGAGATAAAAATAAGTTATAAGTATTTAGAAAAGTGAGGAAGTAAAGTAAGGAAAGAAGATAGAATTAATGCTTTTAGAGTTACTAAAACTTAGAGATAAAAAGAAGTTATAAGTATTAGAAAAGTGAGAAAGTAAAGTAAGAAAAGAAGATAGAATTTCAGCTTTTAGAATTACTAAAACTTAGAGATAAAAATAAGTTATAAGTATTTAGAAAAGTGAGGAAGTAAAGTAAGAAAAGAAGATAGAATTTCAGCTTTTAGAATTACTAAAACTTAGAGATAAAAAGAAGTTATAAGTATTTAGAAAAGTGAGGAAGTAAAGTAAGGAAAGAACAAAGAATTAATGCTTTTAGAATTACTAAAACTTAGAGATAAAAAGAAGTTATAAGTATTTAGAAAAGTGAGGAAGTAAACTAAGAAAAGAAGATAGAATTACAGCTTTTAGAGTTACTAAAACTTAAGGATAAATGAAGTTATAAGTATTTAGAAAAGTGAGGACGTAAAGTAAGAAAAGAAGATAGAATTACAGCTTTTAGAATTACTAAAACTTAGAGATAAAAAAAAGTTATAAGTATTTAGAAAAGTGAGGAAGTAAAGTAAGGAAAGAAGATAGAATTAATGCTTTTAGAGTTACTAAAACTTAGAGATAAAAAGAAGTTATAAGTATTTAGAAAAGTGAGGAAGTAAAGTAAGAAAAGAAGATAGAATTTCAGCTTTTAGAGTTACTAAAACTTAAGGATAAAAAGAAGTTATAAGTATTTAGAAAAGTGAGGAAGTAAAGTAAGGAAAGAAGATAGAATTAATGCTTTTAGAGTTACTAAAACTTAGAGATAAAAAGAAGTTATAAGTATTTAGAAAAGTGAGAAAGTAAAGTAAGAAAAGAAGATAGAATTTCAGCTTTTAGAGTTACTTAAACTTAGAGATAAAAAGAAGTTATAAGTATTTAGAAAAGTGAGGAAGTAAAGTAACGAAAGAAGATAGAATTAATGCTTTTAGAATTACTATAACTTAAGGATAAAAAGAAGTTATAAGTATTAGAAAAGTGAGAAAGTAAAGTAAGGAAAGAAGATAGAATTTCAGCTTTTAGAGTTACTAAAACTTAAGGATAAAAAGAAGTTATAAGTATTTAGAAAAGTGAGGAAGTAAAGTAAGGAAAGAAGATAGAATTAATGCTTTTAGAGTTACTAAAACTTAGAGATAAAAAGAAGTTATAAGTATTTAGAAAAGTGAGAAAGTAAAGTAAGAAAAGAAGATAGAATTTCAGCTTTTAGAGTTACTTAAACTTAGAGATAAAAAGAAGTTATAAGTATTTAGAAAAGTGAGGAAGTAAAGTAACGAAAGAAGATAGAATTAATGCTTTTAGAATTACTATAACTTAAGGATAAAAAGAAGTTATAAGTATTTAGAAAAGTGAGGAAGTAAACTAAGAAAAGAAGATAGAATTACAGCTTTTAGAGTTACTAAAACTTAAGGATAAATGAAGTTATAAGTATTTAGAAAAGTGAGGACGTAAAGTAAGAAAAGAAGATAGAATTACAGCTTTTAGAATTACTAAAACTTAGAGATAAAAAGAAGTTATAAGTATTTAGAAAAGTGAGGAAGTAAAGTAAGGAAAGAAGATAGCATTAATGCTTTTAGAGTTACTAAAACTTAAGGATAAAAAGAAGTTATAAGTATTAGAAAAGTGAGAAAGTAAACTAAGGAAAGAAGATAGAATTTCAGCTTTTAGAGTTACTAAAACTTAAGGATAAAAAGAAGTTATAAGTATTTAGAAAAGTGAGGAAGTAAAGTAAGGAAAGAAGATAGAATTAATGCTTTTAGAGTTACTAAAACTTAGAGATAAAAAGAAGTTATAAGTATTTAGAAAAGTGAGAAAGTAAAGTAAGAAAAGAAGATAGAATTTCAGCTTTTAGAGTTACTTAAACTTAGAGATAAAAAGAAGTTATAAGTATTTAGAAAAGTGAGGAAGTAAAGTAACGAAAGAAGATAGAATTAATGCTTTTAGAATTACTATAACTTAAGGATAAAAAGAAGTTATAAGTATTAGAAAAGTGAGAAAGTAAAGTAAGAAAAGAAGATAGAATTTCAGCTTTTAGAATTACTAAAACTTAGAGATAAAAAGAAGTTATAAGTATTTAGAAAAGTGAGGAAGTAAAGTAAGAAAAGAAGAAAGAATTTCAGCTTTTAGAGTTACTAAAACTTAAGGATAAATGAAGTTATAAGTATTTAGAAAAGTGAGGAAGTAAACTAAGGAAAGAAGATAGAATTACAGCTTTTAGAGTTACTAAAACTTAAGGATAAAAAGAAGTTATAAGTATTTAGAAAAGTGAGAAAGTAAAGTAACGAAAGAAGAAAGAATTTCAGCTTTTAGAATAACTAAAACTTAGAGATAAAAAGAAGTTATAAGTATTTAGAAAAGTGAGAAAGTAAAGTAAGAAAAGAATATAGAATTTCAGCTTTTATAGTTACTAAAACTTAGAGATAAAAAGAAGTTATAAGTATTTAGAAAAGTGAGGAAGTAAAGTAAGGAAAGAAGATAGCATTAATGCTTTTAGAGTTACTAAAACTTAGAGATAAAAAGAAGTTATAAGTATTTAGAAAAGTGAGGAAGTAAAGTAAGAAAAGAAGATCGAATTTCAGCTTTTAGAGTTACTAAAACTTAGAGATAAAAAGAAGTTATAAGTATTTAGAAAAGTGAGAAAGTAAAGTAAGAAAAGAAGATAGAATTTCAGCTTTTAGAGTTACTTAAACTTAGAGATAAAAAGAAGTTATAAGTATTTAGAAAAGTGAGAAAGTAAAGTAAGAAAAGAAGATAGAATTTCAGCTTTTAGAGTTACTAAAACTTAGAGATAAAAAGAAGTTATAAGTATTTAGAAAAGTGAGAAAGTAAATAAGGAAAGAAGATAGAATTAATGCTTTTAGAATTACTAAAACTTAGAGATAAAAAGAAGTTATAAGTATTTAGAAAAGTGAGAAAGTAAAGTAAGAAAAGAAGATAGAATTTCAGCTTTTAGAGTTACTAAAACTTAGAGATAAAAAGAAGTTATAAGTATTTAGAAAAGTGAGGAAGTAAAGTAAGGAAAGAAGAAAGAATTAATGCTTTTAGAATTACTATAACTTAAGGATAAAAAGAAGTTATAAGTATTAGAAAAGTGAGAAAGTAAAGTAAGAAAAGAAGATAGAATTTCAGCTTTTAGAATTACTAAAACTTAGAGATAAAAAAAAGTTATAAGTATTTAGAAAAGTGAGGAAGTAAAGTAAGGAAAGAAGAAAGAATTTCAGCTTTTAGAGTTACTAAAACTTAAGGATAAATGAAGTTATAAGTATTTAGAAAAGTGAGGAAGTAAACTAAGGAAAGAAGATAGAATTACAGCTTTTAGAGTTACTAAAACTTAAGGATAAAAAGAAGTTATAAGTATTTAGAAAAGCTAGTAAGTAAAGTAAGGAAAGAAGAAAGAATTTCAGCTTTTAGAGTTACTAAAACTTAGTGATAAAAAGAAGTTATAAGTATTTAGAAAAGTGAGGAAGTAAAGTAAGGAAAGAAGATAGAATTACAGCTTTTAGAGTTACTAAAACTTAGAGATAAAAAGAAGTTATAAGTATTTAGAAAAGTGAGGAAGTAAAGTAAGAAAAGAAGATAGAATTTCAGCTTTTAGAATTACTAAAACTTAGAGATAAAAAAAAGTTATAAGTATTTAGAAAAGTGAGGAAGTAAAGTAACGAAAGAAGATAGAATTACAGCTTTTAGAATTACTAAAACTTAGAGATAAAAAGAAGTTATAAGTATTTAGAAAAGTGAGGAAGTAAAGTAAGGAAAGAAGATAGAATTAATGCTTTTAGAGTTACTTAAACTTAGAGATAAAAAGAAGTTATAAGTATTTAGAAAAGTGAGGACGTAAAGTAACGAAAGAAGAAAGAATTTCAGCTTTTAGAGTTACTAAAACTTAGAGATAAAAAGAAGTTATAAGTATTTAGAAAAGTGAGGAAGTAAAGTAAGAAAAGAAGATCGAATTTCAGCTTTTAGAGTTACTAAAACTTAGAGATAAAAAGAAGTTATAAGTATTTAGAAAAGTGAGAAAGTAAAGTAAGAAAAGAAGATAGCATTTCAGCTTTTAGAGTTACTAAAACTTAAGGATAAATGAAGTTATAAGTATTTAGAAAAGTGAGGACGTAAAGTAAGAAAAGAAGATAGCATTTCAGCTTTTAGAGTTACTAAAACTTAGAGATAAAAAAAAGTTATAAGTATTTAGAAAAGTGAGGAAGTAAAGTAAGAAAAAAAGATAGAATTAATGCTTTTAGAGTTACTAAAACTTAGAGATAAAAATAAGTTATAAGTATTTAGAAAAGTGAGGAAGTAAAGTAAGAAAAGAAGATAGAATTTCAGCTTTTAGAGTTACTAAAACTTAGAGATAAAAAGAAGTTATAAGTATTTAGAAAAGTGAGGAAGTAAAGTAACGAAAGAAGATAGAATTACAGCTTTTAGAATTACTATAACTTAAGGATAAAAAGAAGTTATAAGTATTTAGAAAAGTGAGGAAGTAAAGTAAGAAAAGAAGATAGAATTTCAGCTTTTAGAATTACTAAAACTTAGAGATAAAAAAAAGTTATAAGTATTTAGAAAAGTGAGGAAGTAAAGTAACGAAAGAAGATAGAATTACAGCTTTTAGAATTACTAAAACTTAGAGATAAAAAGAAGTTATAAGTATTTAGAAAAGTGAGGAAGTAAAGTAAGGAAAGAAGATAGAATTAATGCTTTTAGAGTTACTAAAACTTAGAGATAAAAAGAAGTTATAAGTATTTAGAAAAGTGAGGAAGTAAAGTAAGGAAAGAAGAAAGAATTAATGCTTTTAGAGTTACTAAAACTTAGAGATAAAAAGAAGTTATAAGTATTAGAAAAGTGAGAAAGTAAAGTAAGAAAAAAAGATAGAATTAATGCTTTTAGAGTTACTAAAACTTAGAGATAAAAAGAAGTTATAAGTATTTAGAAAAGTGAGGAAGTAAAGTAAGAAAAGAAGATAGCATTAATGCTTTTAGAGTTACTAAAACTTAGAGATAAAAAGAAGTTATAAGTATTTAGAAAAGTGAGGAAGTAAAGTAAGAAAAGAAGATCGAATTTCAGCTTTTAGAGTTACTAAAACTTAGAGATAAAAAGAAGTTATAAGTATTTAGAAAAGTGAGAAAGTAAAGTAAGAAAAGAAGATAGAATTTCAGCTTTTAGAGTTACTAAAACTTAGAGATAAAAAGAAGTTATAAGTATTTAGAAAAGTGAGGAAGTAAAGTAAGAAAAGAAGATAGCATTTCAGCTTTTAGAGTTACTAAAACTTAAGGATAAATGAAGTTATAAGTATTTAGAAAAGTGAGGACGTAAAGTAAGAAAAGAAGATCGAATTTCAGCTTTTATAGTTACTAAAACTTAGAGATAAAAAGAAGTTATAAGTATTTAGAAAAGTGAGAAAGTAAAGTAAGAAAAAAAGATGGAATTTCAGCTTTTAGAGTTACTAAAACTTAGAGATAAAAAGAAGTTATAAGTATTTAGAAAAGTGAGGAAGTAAAGTAAGGAAAGAAGATAGAATTACAGCTTTTAGAGTTACTAAAACTTAGAGATAAAAAGAAGTTATAAGTATTTAGAAAAGTGAGGACGTAAAGTAAGAAAACAAGATAGAATTACAGCTTTTAGAGTTACTAAAACTTAGAGATAAAAAGAAGTTATAAGTATTTAGAAAAGTGAGGAAGTAAAGTAAGAAAAGAAGATAGAATTTCAGCTTTTAGAGTTACTAAAACTTAGAGATAAAAAGAAGTTATAAGTATTTAGAAAAGTGAGAAAGTAAAGTAAGAAAAGAAGAAAGAATTTCAGCTTTTAGAGTTACTAAAACTTAGAGATAAAAAGAAGTTATAAGTATTTAGAAAAGTGAGGAAGTAAAGTAAGAAAAGAACAAAGAAATTCAGCTTTTAGAGTTACTAAAACTTAGAGATAAAAAGAAGTTATAAGTATTTAGAAAAGTGAGGAAGTAATGTAAGGAAAGAAGATAGCATTAATGCTTTTAGAGTTACTAAAACTTAGAAATAAAAAGAAGTTATAAGTATTTAGAAAAGTGAGAAAGTAAAGTAAGAAAAGAAGATAGCATTAATGCTTTTAGAGTTACTTAAACTTAGAGATAAAAAGAAGTTATAAGTATTTAGAAAAGTGAGAAAGTAAAGTAAGAAAAGAAGAAAGAATTTCAGCTTTTAGAGTTACTAAAACTTAGAGATAAAAAGAAGTTATAAGTATTTAGAAAAGTGAGGAAGTAAAGTAAGAAAAGAAGATAGAATTACAGCTTTTAGAGTTACTAAAACTTAGAGATAAAAAGAAGTTATAAGTATTTAGAAAAGTGAGGAAGTAAAGTAACGAAAGAAGAAAGAATTTCAGCTTTTAGAGTTACTAAAACTTAAGGATAAATTAAGTTATAAGTATTTAGAAAAGTGAGGAAGTAAAGTAACGAAAGAAGATAGAATTACAGCTTTTAGAATTACTAAAACTTAGAGATAAAAAAAAGTTATAAGTATTTAGAAAAGTGAGGAAGTAAAGTAAGAAAAAAAGATAGAATTAATGCTTTTAGAGTTACTAAAACTTAGAGATAAAAAGAAGTTATAAGTATTTAGAAAAGTGAGAAAGTAAAGTAAGAAAAGAAGATAGAATTTCAGCTTTTAGAGTTACTTAAACTTAGAGATAAAAAGAAGTTATAAGTATTTAGAAAAGTGAGGAAGTAAAGTAACGAAAGAAGATAGAATTAATGCTTTTAGAATTACTATAACTTAAGGATAAAAAGAAGTTATAAGTATTAGAAAAGTGAGAAAGTAAAGTAAGAAAAGAAGATAGAATTTCAGCTTTTAGAATTACTAAAACTTAGAGATAAAAAGAAGTTATAAGTATTTAGAAAAGTGAGGAAGTAAAGTAAGAAAAGAAGAAAGAATTTCAGCTTTTAGAGTTACTAAAACTTAAGGATAAATGAAGTTATAAGTATTTAGAAAAGTGAGGAAGTAAACTAAGGAAAGAAGATAGAATTACAGCTTTTAGAGTTACTAAAACTTAAGGATAAAAAGAAGTTATAAGTATTTAGAAAAGTGAGAAAGTAAAGTAACGAAAGAAGAAAGAATTTCAGCTTTTAGAATAACTAAAACTTAGAGATAAAAAGAAGTTATAAGTATTTAGAAAAGTGAGAAAGTAAAGTAAGAAAAGAATATAGAATTTCAGCTTTTATAGTTACTAAAACTTAGAGATAAAAAGAAGTTATAAGTATTTAGAAAAGTGAGGAAGTAAAGTAAGAAAAAAAGATGGAATTTCAGCTTTTAGAGTTACTAAAACTTAGAGATAAAAAGAAGTTATAAGTATTTAGAAAAGTGAGGAAGTAAAGTAAGAAAAGAAGATCGAATTTCAGCTTTTAGAGTTACTAAAACTTAGAGATAAAAAGAAGTTATAAGTATTTAGAAAAGTGAGAAAGTAAAGTAAGAAAAGAAGATAGAATTTCAGCTTTTAGAGTTACTTAAACTTAGAGATAAAAAGAAGTTATAAGTATTTAGAAAAGTGAGAAAGTAAAGTAAGAAAAGAAGATAGAATTTCAGCTTTTAGAGTTACTAAAACTTAGAGATAAAAAGAAGTTATAAGTATTTAGAAAAGTGAGAAAGTAAATAAGGAAAGAAGATAGAATTAATGCTTTTAGAATTACTAAAACTTAGAGATAAAAAGAAGTTATAAGTATTTAGAAAAGTGAGAAAGTAAAGTAAGAAAAGAAGATAGAATTTCAGCTTTTAGAGTTACTAAAACTTAGAGATAAAAAGAAGTTATAAGTATTTAGAAAAGTGAGGAAGTAAAGTAAGGAAAGAAGAAAGAATTAATGCTTTTAGAATTACTATAACTTAAGGATAAAAAGAAGTTATAAGTATTAGAAAAGTGAGAAAGTAAAGTAAGAAAAGAAGATAGAATTTCAGCTTTTAGAATTACTAAAACTTAGAGATAAAAAAAAGTTATAAGTATTTAGAAAAGTGAGGAAGTAAAGTAAGGAAAGAAGAAAGAATTTCAGCTTTTAGAGTTACTAAAACTTAAGGATAAATGAAGTTATAAGTATTTAGAAAAGTGAGGAAGTAAACTAAGGAAAGAAGATAGAATTACAGCTTTTAGAGTTACTAAAACTTAAGGATAAAAAGAAGTTATAAGTATTTAGAAAAGCTAGTAAGTAAAGTAAGGAAAGAAGAAAGAATTTCAGCTTTTAGAGTTACTAAAACTTAGTGATAAAAAGAAGTTATAAGTATTTAGAAAAGTGAGGAAGTAAAGTAAGGAAAGAAGATAGAATTACAGCTTTTAGAGTTACTAAAACTTAGAGATAAAAAGAAGTTATAAGTATTTAGAAAAGTGAGGAAGTAAAGTAAGGAAAGAAGATAGAATTAATGCTTTTAGAGTTACTAAAACTTAAGGATAAAAAGAAGTTATAAGTATTTAGAAAAGCTAGTAAGTAAAGTAAGGAAAGAAGAAAGAATTTCAGCTTTTAGAGTTACTAAAACTTAGTGATAAAAAGAAGTTATAAGTATTTAGAAAAGTGAGGAAGTAAAGTAAGGAAAGAAGATAGAATTACAGCTTTTAGAATTACTAAAACTTAGAGATAAAAAGAAGTTATAAGTATTTAGAAAAGTGAGGAAGTAAAGTAAGGAAAGAAGATAGAATTAATGCTTTTAGAGTTACTAAAACTTAGAGATAAAAAGAAGTTATAAGTATTTAGAAAAGTGAGGAAGTAAAGTAAGAAAAGAAGATAGAATTTCAGCTTTTAGAGTTACTTAAACTTAGAGATAAAAAGAAGTTATAAGTATTTAGAAAAGTGAGGACGTAAACTAAGGAAAGAAGATAGAATTACAGCTTTTAGAGTTACTAAAACTTAAGGATAAAAAGAAGTTATAAGTATTTAGAAAAGCTAGTAAGTAAAGTAAGGAAAGAAGAAAGAATTTCAGCTTTTAGAGTTACTAAAACTTAGTGATAAAAAGAAGTTATAAGTATTTAGAAAAGTGAGGAAGTAAAGTAAGGAAAGAAGATAGAATTACAGCTTTTAGAGTTACTAAAACTTAGAGATAAAAAGAAGTTATAAGTATTTAGAAAAGTGAGGAAGTAAAGTAAGAAAAGAAGATAGAATTTCAGCTTTTAGAATTACTAAAACTTAGAGATAAAAAAAAGTTATAAGTATTTAGAAAAGTGAGGAAGTAAAGTAAGGAAAGAAGATAGAATTACAGCTTTTAGAATTACTAAAACTTAGAGATAAAAAGAAGTTATAAGTATTTAGAAAAGTGAGGAAGTAAAGTAAGGAAAGAAGATAGAATTAATGCTTTTAGAGTTACTTAAACTTAGAGATAAAAAGAAGTTATAAGTATTTAGAAAAGTGAGGACGTAAAGTAACGAAAGAAGATGGAATTTCAGCTTTTAGAGTTACTAAAACTTAGAGATAAAAAGAAGTTATAAGTATTTAGAAAAGTGAGGAAGTAAAGTAAGAAAAGAAGATCGAATTTCAGCTTTTAGAGTTACTAAAACTTAGAGATAAAAAGAAGTTATAAGTATTTAGAAAAGTGAGAAAGTAAAGTAAGAAAAGAAGATAGCATTTCAGCTTTTAGAGTTACTAAAACTTAAGGATAAATGAAGTTATAAGTATTTAGAAAAGTGAGGACGTAAAGTAAGAAAAGAAGATAGCATTTCAGCTTTTAGAGTTACTAAAACTTAGAGATAAAAAGAAGTTATAAGTATTAGAAAAGTGAGGAAGTAAACTAAGAAAAGAAGATAGAATTACAGCTTTTAGAATTACTAAAACTTAGAGATAAAAAAAAGTTATAAGTATTTAGAAAAGTGAGGAAGTAAAGTAAGAAAAAAAGATAGAATTAATGCTTTTAGAGTTACTAAAACTTAGAGATAAAAATAAGTTATAAGTATTTAGAAAAGTGAGAAAGTAAAGTAAGAAAAGAAGATAGAATTTCAGCTTTTAGAGTTACTAAAACTTAGAGATAAAAAGAAGTTATAAGTATTTAGAAAAGTGAGGAAGTAAAGTAACGAAAGAAGATAGAATTACAGCTTTTAGAATTACTATAACTTAAGGATAAAAAGAAGTTATAAGTATTTAGAAAAGTGAGGAAGTAAAGTAAGAAAAGAAGATAGAATTTCAGCTTTTAGAATTACTAAAACTTAGAGATAAAAAAAAGTTATAAGTATTTAGAAAAGTGAGGAAGTAAAGTAACGAAAGAAGATAGAATTACAGCTTTTAGAATTACTAAAACTTAGAGATAAAAAGAAGTTATAAGTATTTAGAAAAGTGAGGAAGTAAAGTAAGGAAAGAAGATAGAATTAATGCTTTTAGAGTTACTAAAACTTAGAGATAAAAAGAAGTTATAAGTATTTAGAAAAGTGAGGAAGTAAAGTAAGGAAAGAAGAAAGAATTAATGCTTTTAGAGTTACTAAAACTTAGAGATAAAAAGAAGTTATAAGTATTAGAAAAGTGAGAAAGTAAAGTAAGAAAAGAAGATGGAATTTCAGCTTTTAGAGTTACTAAAACTTAGAGATAAAAAGAAGTTATAAGTATTAGAAAAGTGAGAAAGTAAAGTAAGAAAAGAAGATGGAATTTCAGCTTTTAGAGTTACTAAAACTTAGAGATAAAAAGAAGTTATAAGTATTTAGAAAAGTGAGGAAGTAAAGTAAGAAAAGAAGATCGAATTTCAGCTTTTAGAGTTACTAAAACTTAGAGATAAAAAGAAGTTATAAGTATTTAGAAAAGTGAGAAAGTAAAGTAAGAAAAGAAGATAGAATTTCAGCTTTTAGAGTTACTAAAACTTAGAGATAAAAAGAAGTTATAAGTATTTAGAAAAGTGAGGAAGTAAAGTAAGAAAAGAAGATAGCATTTCAGCTTTTAGAGTTACTAAAACTTAAGGATAAATGAAGTTATAAGTATTTAGAAAAGTGAGGAAGTAAAGTAAGAAAAGAAGATAGAATTACAGCTTTTAGAATTACTAAAACTTAGAGATAAAAAGAAGTTATAAGTATTTAGAAAAGTGAGGAAGTAAAGTAAGGAAAGAAGAAAGAATTACAGCTTTTAGAGTTACTAAAACTTAGAGATAAAAAGAAGTTATAAGTATTTAGAAAAGTGAGGACGTAAACTAAGGAAAGAAGATAGAATTACAGCTTTTAGAGTTACTAAAACTTAAGGATAAAAAGAAGTTATAAGTATTTAGAAAAGTGAGGAAGTAAAGTAAGGAAAGAAGATAGAATTTCAGCTTTTAGAATTACTAAAACTTAGAGATAAAAAGAAGTTATAAGTATATAGAAAAGTGAGGACGTAAAGTAAGAAAAGAAGATAGAATTACAGCTTTTAGAGTTACTAAAACTTAAGGATAAAAAGAAGTTATAAGTATTTAGAAAAGTGAGGAAGTAAAGTAAGAAAAGAAGATAGAATTTCAGCTTTTAGAATTACTAAAACTTAGAGATAAAAAAAAGTTATAAGTATTTAGAAAAGTGAGGAAGTAAAGTAAGAAAAGAAGATAGAATTTCAGCTTTTAGAATTACTAAAACTTAGAGATAAAAAAAAGTTATAAGTATTTAGAAAAGTGAGGAAGTAAAGTAACGAAAGAAGATAGAATTTCAGCTTTTAGAATTACTAAAACTTAGAGATAAAAAGAAGTTATAAGTATTTAGAAAAGTGAGGACGTAAAGTAACGAAAGAAGATGGAATTTCAGCTTTTAGAGTTACTAAAACTTAGAGATAAAAAGAAGTTATAAGTATTTAGAAAAGTGAGGAAGTAAAGTAAGAAAAGAAGATCGAATTTCAGCTTTTAGAGTTACTAAAACTTAGAGATAAAAAGAAGTTATAAGTATTTAGAAAAGTGAGAAAGTAAAGTAAGAAAAGAAGATAGCATTTCAGCTTTTAGAGTTACTAAAACTTAAGGATAAATGAAGTTATAAGTATTTAGAAAAGTGAGGACGTAAAGTAAGAAAAGAAGATAGCATTTCAGCTTTTAGAGTTACTAAAACTTAGAGATAAAAAGAAGTTATAAGTATTAGAAAAGTGAGAAAGTAAACTAAGGAAAGAAGATAGAATTACAGCTTTTAGAATTACTAAAACTTAGAGATAAAAAAAAGTTATAAGTATTTAGAAAAGTGAGGAAGTAAAGTAAGAAAAAAAGATAGAATTAATGCTTTTAGAGTTACTAAAACTTAGAGATAAAAAGAAGTTATAAGTATTTAGAAAAGTGAGAAAGTAAAGTAAGAAAAGAAGATAGAATTTCAGCTTTTAGAGTTACTAAAACTTAGAGATAAAAAGAAGTTATAAGTATTTAGAAAAGTGAGGAAGTAAAGTAACGAAAGAAGATAGAATTACAGCTTTTAGAATTACTATAACTTAAGGATAAAAAGAAGTTATAAGTATTTAGAAAAGTGAGGAAGTAAAGTAAGAAAAGAAGATAGAATTTCAGCTTTTAGAATTACTAAAACTTAGAGATAAAAAGAAGTTATAAGTATTTAGAAAAGTGAGGAAGTAAAGTAACGAAAGAAGATAGAATTAATGCTTTTAGAATTACTAAAACTTAGAGATAAAAAGAAGTTATAAGTATTTAGAAAAGTGAGGAAGTAAAGTAAGGAAAGAAGATAGAATTAATGCTTTTAGAGTTACTAAAACTTAGAGATAAAAAGAAGTTATAAGTATTTAGAAAAGTGAGAAAGTAAAGTAAGGAAAGAAGATAGAATTAATGCTTTTAGAGTTACTAAAACTTAGAGATAAAAAGAAGTTATAAGTATTAGAAAAGTGAGAAAGTAAAGTAAGAAAAGAAGATGGAATTTCAGCTTTTAGAGTTACTAAAACTTAGAGATAAAAAGAAGTTATAAGTATTAGAAAAGTGAGAAAGTAAAGTAAGAAAAGAAGATGGAATTTCAGCTTTTAGAGTTACTAAAACTTAGAGATAAAAAGAAGTTATAAGTATTTAGAAAAGTGAGGAAGTAAAGTAAGAAAAGAAGATCGAATTTCAGCTTTTAGAGTTACTAAAACTTAGAGATAAAAAGAAGTTATAAGTATTTAGAAAAGTGAGAAAGTAAAGTAAGAAAAGAAGATAGAATTTCAGCTTTTAGAGTTACTTAAACTTAGAGATAAAAAGAAGTTATAAGTATTTAGAAAAGTGAGGACGTAAAGTAAGAAAAGAAGATAGAATTACAGCTTTTAGAATTACTAAAACTTAGAGATAAAAAGAAGTTATAAGTATTTAGAAAAGTGAGGAAGTAAAGTAAGGAAAGAAGAAAGAATTACAGCTTTTAGAGTTACTAAAACTTAGAGATAAAAAAAAGTTATAAGTATTTAGAAAAGTGAGAAAGTAAAGTAAGAAAAGAAGATAGAATTTCAGCTTTTAGAGTTACTAAAACTTAAGGATAAATGAAGTTATAAGTATTTAGAAAAGTGAGGACGTAAAGTAAGAAAAGAAGATAGAATTACAGCTTTTAGAATTACTAAAACTTAGAGATAAAAAGAAGTTATAAGTATTTAGAAAAGTGAGGAAGTAAAGTAAGGAAAGAAGAAAGAATTACAGCTTTTAGAGTTACTAAAACTTAGAGATAAAAAAAAGTTATAAGTATTTAGAAAAGTGAGGAAGTAAAGTAAGAAAAAAAGATAGAATTAATGCTTTTAGAGTTACTAAAACTTAGAGATAAAAAGAAGTTATAAGTATTTAGAAAAGTGAGGAAGTAAAGTAAGAAAAGAAGATCGAATTTCAGCTTTTAGAGTTACTTAAACTTAGAGATAAAAAGAAGTTATAAGTATTTAGAAAAGTGAGGACGTAAACTAAGGAAAGAAGATAGAATTACAGCTTTTAGAGTTACTAAAACTTAGAGATAAAAAGAAGTTATAAGTATTTAGAAAAGTGAGGAAGTAAAGTAAGGAAAGAAGATAGAATTTCAGCTTTTAGAATTACTAAAACTTAGAGATAAAAAGAAGTTATAAGTATTTAGAAAAGTGAGGACGTAAAGTAAGAAAAGAAGATAGAATTACAGCTTTTAGAGTTACTAAAACTTAAGGATAAAAAGAAGTTATAAGTATTTAGAAAAGTGAGGAAGTAAAGTAAGGAAAGAAGATAGAATTACAGCTTTTAGAATTACTAAAACTTAGAGATAAAAAGAAGTTATAAGTATTTAGAAAAGCTAGTAAGTAAAGTAAGGAAAGAAGAAAGAATTTCAGCTTTTAGAGTTACTAAAACTTAGTGATAAAAAGAAGTTATAAGTATTTAGAAAAGTGAGGACGTAAAGTAAGAAAAGAAGATAGAATTACAGCTTTTAGAGTTACTAAAACTTAGAGATAAAAAGAAGTTATAAGTATTTAGAAAAGTGAGGAAGTAAAGTAAGAAAAGAAGATAGAATTTCAGCTTTTAGAATTACTAAAACTTAGAGATAAAAAAAAGTTATAAGTATTTAGAAAAGTGAGGAAGTAAAGTAACGAAAGAAGATAGAATTACAGCTTTTAGAATTACTAAAACTTAGAGATAAAAAGAAGTTATAAGTATTTAGAAAAGTGAGGAAGTAAAGTAAGAAAAGAAGATAGAATTTCAGCTTTTAGAGTTACTTAAACTTAGAGATAAAAAGAAGTTATAAGTATTTAGAAAAGTGAGGACGTAAACTAAGGAAAGAAGATAGAATTACAGCTTTTAGAGTTACTAAAACTTAAGGATAAAAAGAAGTTATAAGTATTTAGAAAAGTGAGGAAGTAAAGTAAGGAAAGAAGATAGAATTACAGCTTTTAGAGTTACTAAAACTTAAGGATAAAAAGAAGTTATAAGTATTTAGAAAAGTGAGGAAGTAAAGTAAGGAAAGAAGATAGAATTACAGCTTTTAGAGTTACTAAAACTTAGAGATAAAAAGAAGTTATAAGTATTTAGAAAAGTGAGGAAGTAAAGTAACGAAAGAAGATAGAATTAATGCTTTTAGAGTTACTAAAACTTAAGGATAAAAAGAAGTTATAAGTATTTAGAAAAGTGAGAAAGTAAAGTAAGAAAAGAAGATAGAATTAATGCTTTTAGAGTTACTAAAACTTAGAGATAAAAAGAAGTTATAAGTATTTAGAAAAGTGAGGAAGTAAAGTAACGAAAGAAGATAGAATTACAGCTTTTAGAATTACTAAAACTTAGAGATAAAAAGAAGTTATAAGTATTTAGAAAAGTGAGGAAGTAAACTAAGGAAAGAAGATAGAATTACAGCTTTTAGAGTTACTAAAACTTAGAGATAAAAAGAAGTTATAAGTATTTAGAAAAGTGAGGAAGTAAAGTAAGGAAAGAAGATAGAATTTCAGCTTTTAGAATTACTAAAACTTAGAGATAAAAAGAAGTTATAAGTATTTAGAAAAGTGAGGAAGTAAAGTAAGGAAAGAAGATAGAATTAATGCTTTTAGAGTTACTAAAACTTAGAGATAAAAAGAAGTTATAAGTATTTAGAAAAGTGAGGAAGTAAAGTAACGAAAGAAGATAGAATTACAGCTTTTAGAATTACTAAAACTTAGAGATAAAAAGAAGTTATAAGTATTTAGAAAAGTGAGGAAGTAAAGTAAGAAAAGAAGATAGAATTACAGCTTTTAGAATTACTAAAACTTAGAGATAAAAAGAAGTTATAAGTATTTAGAAAAGTGAGGAAGTAAAGTAAGGAAAGAAGATAGAATTTCAGCTTTTAGAATTACTAAAACTTAGAGATAAAAAGAAGTTATAAGTATTAGAAAAGTGAGAAAGTAAAGTAAGAAAAGAAGATGGAATTTCAGCTTTTAGAATTACTAAAACTTAGAGATAAAAAAAAGTTATAAGTATTTAGAAAAGTGAGGAAGTAAAGTAACGAAAGAAGATAGAATTAATGCTTTTAGAGTTACTAAAACTTAGAGATAAAAAGAAGTTATAAGTATTTAGAAAAGTGAGGAAGTAAAGTAACGAAAGAAGATAGAATTAATGCTTTTAGAGTTACTAAAACTTAGAGATAAAAAGAAGTTATAAGTATTTAGAAAAGTGAGGAAGTAAAGTAACGAAAGAAGATAGAATTAATGCTTTTAGAGTTACTAAAACTTAGAGATAAAAAGAAGTTATAAGTATTTAGAAAAGTGAGGAAGTAAAGTAACGAAAGAAGATAGAATTAATGCTTTTAGAGTTACTAAAACTTAGAGATAAAAAGAAGTTATAAGTATTTAGAAAAGTGAGGAAGTAAAGTAAGGAAAGAAGATAGAATTAATGCTTTTAGAGTTACTAAAACTTAGAGATAAAAAGAAGTTATAAGTATTTAGAAAAGTGAGGAAGTAAAGTAAGAAAAGAAGATCGAATTTCAGCTTTTAGAGTTACTAAAACTTAAGATAAAAAGAAGTTATAAGTATTTAGAAAAGTGAGAAAGTAAAGTAAGGAAAGAAGATAGAATTAATGCTTTTAGAGTTACTAAAACTTAGAGATAAAAAGAAGTTATAAGTATTAGAAAAGTGAGAAAGTAAAGTAAGAAAAGAAGATGGAATTTCAGCTTTTAGAGTTACTAAAACTTAGAGATAAAAAGAAGTTATAAGTATTAGAAAAGTGAGAAAGTAAAGTAAGAAAAGAAGATGGAATTTCAGCTTTTAGAGTTACTAAAACTTAGAGATAAAAAGAAGTTATAAGTATTTAGAAAAGTGAGGAAGTAAAGTAAGAAAAGAAGATAGAATTTCAGCTTTTAGAGTTACTAAAACTTAGAGATAAAAAGAAGTTATAAGTATTTAGAAAAGTGAGAAAGTAAAGTAAGAAAAGAAGATAGAATTTCAGCTTTTAGAGTTACTTAAACTTAGAGATAAAAAGAAGTTATAAGTATTTAGAAAAGTGAGGAAGTAAAGTAAGAAAAGAAGATAGCATTTCAGCTTTTAGAGTTACTAAAACTTAAGGATAAATGAAGTTATAAGTATTTAGAAAAGTGAGGACGTAAAGTAAGAAAAGAAGATAGAATTAATGCTTTTAGAATTACTAAAACTTAGAGATAAAAAGAAGTTATAAGTATTTAGAAAAGTGAGGAAGTAAAGTAAGGAAAGAAGAAAGAATTACAGCTTTTAGAGTTACTAAAACTTAGAGATAAAAAAAAGTTATAAGTATTTAGAAAAGTGAGGAAGTAAAGTAAGAAAAAAAGATAGAATTAATGCTTTTAGAGTTACTAAAACTTAGAGATAAAAAGAAGTTATAAGTATTTAGAAAAGTGAGGAAGTAAAGTAAGAAAAGAAGATCGAATTTCAGCTTTTAGAGTTACTTAAACTTAGAGATAAAAAGAAGTTATAAGTATTTAGAAAAGTGAGGACGTAAACTAAGGAAAGAAGATAGAATTACAGCTTTTAGAGTTACTAAAACTTAGAGATAAAAAGAAGTTATAAGTATTTAGAAAAGTGAGGAAGTAAAGTAAGGAAAGAAGATGGAATTTCAGCTTTTAGAGTTACTAAAACTTAGAGATAAAAAGAAGTTATAAGTATTAGAAAAGTGAGAAAGTAAAGTAAGAAAAGAAGATGGAATTTCAGCTTTTAGAATTACTAAAACTTAGAGATAAAAAAAAGTTATAAGTATTTAGAAAAGTGAGGAAGTAAAGTAACGAAAGAAGATAGAATTAATGCTTTTAGAGTTACTAAAACTTAGAGATAAAAAGAAGTTATAAGTATTTAGAAAAGTGAGGAAGTAAAGTAACGAAAGAAGATAGAATTAATGCTTTTAGAGTTACTAAAACTTAGAGATAAAAAGAAGTTATAAGTATTTAGAAAAGTGAGGAAGTAAAGTAACGAAAGAAGATAGAATTAATGCTTTTAGAGTTACTAAAACTTAAGGATAAAAAGAAGTTATAAGTATTTAGAAAAGTGAGGAAGTAAAGTAAGGAAAGAAGATAGAATTAATGCTTTTAGAGTTACTAAAACTTAGAGATAAAAAGAAGTTATAAGTATTTAGAAAAGTGAGGAAGTAAAGTAAGGAAAGAAGATAGATTTAATGCTTTTAGAGTTACTAAAACTTAGAGATAAAAAGAAGTTATAAGTATTTAGAAAAGTGAGGAAGTAAAGTAAGGAAAGAAGATAGAATTTCAGCTTTTAGAATTACTAAAACTTAGAGATAAAAAAAAGTTATAAGTATTTAGAAAAGTGAGGAAGTAAAGTAACGAAAGAAGATAGAATTAATGCTTTTAGAGTTACTAAAACTTAGAGATAAAAAGAAGTTATAAGTATTTAGAAAAGTGAGGAAGTAAAGTAACGAAAGAAGATAGAATTAATGCTTTTAGAGTTACTAAAACTTAAGGATAAAAAGAAGTTATAAGTATTTAGAAAAGTGAGGAAGTAAAGTAAGGAAAGAAGATAGAATTAATGCTTTTAGAGTTACTAAAACTTAGAGATAAAAAGAAGTTATAAGTATTTAGAAAAGTGAGGAAGTAAAGTAAGGAAAGAAGATAGAATTACAGCTTTTAGAGTTACTAAAACTTAGAGATAAAAAGAAGTTATAAGTATTTAGAAAAGTGAGGAAGTAAAGTAAGGAAAGAAGATAGAATTTCAGCTTTTAGAATTACTAAAACTTAGAGATAAAAAAAAGTTATAAGTATTTAGAAAAGTGAGGAAGTAAAGTAACGAAAGAAGATAGAATTACAGCTTTTAGAATTACTAAAACTTAGAGATAAAAAGAAGTTATAAGTATTTAGAAAAGTGAGGAAGTAAAGTAAGGAAAGAAGATAGAATTAATGCTTTTAGAGTTACTAAAACTTAGAGATAAAAAGAAGTTATAAGTATTTAGAAAAGTGAGGAAGTAAAGTAAGGAAAGAAGATAGAATTAATGCTTTTAGAGTTACTAAAACTTAGAGATAAAAAGAAGTTATAAGTATTTAGAAAAGTGAGGAAGTAAAGTAAGGAAAGAAGATAGAATTAATGCTTTTAGAGTTACTAAAACTTAGAGATAAAAAGAAGTTATAAGTATTTAGAAAAGTGAGGAAGTAAAGTAAGGAAAGAAGATAGAATTACAGCTTTTAGAGTTACTAAAACTTAGAGATAAAAAGAAGTTATAAGTATTAGAAAAGTGAGAAAGTAAAGTAAGAAAAGAAGATGGAATTTCAGCTTTTAGAGTTACTAAAACTTAGAGATAAAAAGAAGTTATAAGTATTAGAAAAGTGAGAAAGTAAAGTAAGAAAAGAAGATGGAATTTCAGCTTTTAGAGTTACTAAAACTTAGAGATAAAAAGAAGTTATAAGTATTTAGAAAAGTGAGGAAGTAAAGTAAGAAAAGAAGATCGAATTTCAGCTTTTAGAGTTACTAAAACTTAAGATAAAAAGAAGTTATAAGTATTTAGAAAAGTGAGAAAGTAAAGTAAGGAAAGAAGATAGAATTTCAGCTTTTAGAGTTACTTAAACTTAGAGATAAAAAGAAGTTATAAGTATTTAGAAAAGTGAGGAAGTAAAGTAAGGAAAGAAGATAGAATTAATGCTTTTAGAGTTACTAAAACTTAGAGATAAAAAGAAGTTATAAGTTTTAGAAAAGTGAGAAAGTAAAGTAAGAAAAGAAGATGGAATTTCAGCTTTTAGAGTTACTAAAACTTAGAGATAAAAAGAAGTTATAAGTATTAGAAAAGTGAGAAAGTAAAGTAAGAAAAGAAGATGGAATTTCAGCTTTTAGAGTTACTAAAACTTAGAGATAAAAAGAAGTTATAAGTATTTAGAAAAGTGAGGAAGTAAAGTAAGAAAAGAAGATCGAATTTCAGCTTTTAGAGTTACTAAAACTTAAGATAAAAAGAAGTTATAAGTATTTAGAAAAGTGAGAAAGTAAAGTAAGGAAAGAAGATAGAATTTCAGCTTTTAGAGTTACTTAAACTTAGAGATAAAAAGAAGTTATAAGTATTTAGAAAAGTGAGGAAGTAAAGTAAGGAAAGAAGATAGAATTAATGCTTTTAGAGTTACTAAAACTTAGAGATAAAAAGAAGTTATAAGTTTTAGAAAAGTGAGAAAGTAAAGTAAGAAAAGAAGATGGAATTTCAGCTTTTAGAGTTACTAAAACTTAGAGATAAAAAGAAGTTATAAGTATTAGAAAAGTGAGAAAGTAAAGTAAGAAAAGAAGATGGAATTTCAGCTTTTAGAGTTACTAAAACTTAGAGATAAAAAGAAGTTATAAGTATTTAGAAAAGTGAGGAAGTAAAGTAAGAAAAGAAGATCGAATTTCAGCTTTTAGAGTTACTAAAACTTAAGATAAAAAGAAGTTATAAGTATTTAGAAAAGTGAGAAAGTAAAGTAAGGAAAGAAGATAGAATTTCAGCTTTTAGAGTTACTTAAACTTAGAGATAAAAAGAAGTTATAAGTATTTAGAAAAGTGAGGAAGTAAAGTAAGAAAAGAAGATAGCATTTCAGCTTTTAGAGTTACTAAAACTTAAGGATAAATGAAGTTATAAGTATTTAGAAAAGTGAGGACGTAAAGTAAGAAAAGAAGATAGAATTACAGCTTTTAGAATTACTAAAACTTAGAGATAAAAAGAAGTTATAAGTATTTAGAAAAGTGAGGAAGTAAAGTAAGGAAAGAAGAAAGAATTACAGCTTTTAGAGTTACTAAAACTTAGAGATAAAAAAAAGTTATAAGTATTTAGAAAAGTGAGGAAGTAAAGTAAGAAAAAAAGATAGAATTAATGCTTTTAGAGTTACTAAAACTTAGAGATAAAAAGAAGTTATAAGTATTTAGAAAAGTGAGGACGTAAACTAAGGAAAGAAGATAGAATTACAGCTTTTAGAGTTACTAAAACTTAGAGATAAAAAGAAGTTATAAGTATTTAGAAAAGTGAGGAAGTAAAGTAAGGAAAGAAGATAGAATTTCAGCTTTTAGAATTACTAAAACTTAGAGATAAAAAGAAGTTATAAGTATTTAGAAAAGTGAGGACGTAAAGTAAGAAAAGAAGATAGAATTACAGCTTTTAGAGTTACTAAAACTTAAGGATAAAAAGAAGTTATAAGTATTTAGAAAAGTGAGGAAGTAAAGTAAGGAAAGAAGATAGAATTACAGCTTTTAGAGTTACTAAAACTTAAGGATAAAAAGAAGTTATAAGTATTTAGAAAAGCTAGTAAGTAAAGTAAGGAAAGAAGAAAGAATTTCAGCTTTTAGAGTTACTAAAACTTAGTGATAAAAAGAAGTTATAAGTATTTAGAAAAGTGAGGAAGTAAAGTAAGGAAAGAAGATAGAATTACAGCTTTTAGAGTTACTAAAACTTAGAGATAAAAAGAAGTTATAAGTATTTAGAAAAGTGAGGAAGTAAAGTAAGAAAAGAAGATAGAATTTCAGCTTTTAGAATTACTAAAACTTAGAGATAAAAAAAAGTTATAAGTATTTAGAAAAGTGAGGAAGTAAAGTAACGAAAGAAGATAGAATTACAGCTTTTAGAATTACTAAAACTTAGAGATAAAAAGAAGTTATAAGTATTTAGAAAAGTGAGGAAGTAAAGTAAGGAAAGAAGATAGAATTAATGCTTTTAGAGTTACTAAAACTTAGAGATAAAAAGAAGTTATAAGTATTTAGAAAAGTGAGGAAGTAAAGTAAGAAAAGAAGATAGAATTTCAGCTTTTAGAGTTACTTAAACTTAGAGATAAAAAGAAGTTATAAGTATTTAGAAAAGTGAGGACGTAAACTAAGGAAAGAAGATAGAATTACAGCTTTTAGAGTTACTAAAACTTAAGGATAAAAAGAAGTTATAAGTATTTAGAAAAGTGAGGAAGTAAAGTAAGGAAAGAAGATAGAATTTCAGCTTTTAGAATTACTAAAACTTAGAGATAAAAAGAAGTTATAAGTATTTAGAAAAGTGAGGACGTAAAGTAAGAAAAGAAGATAGAATTACAGCTTTTAGAGTTACTAAAACTTAAGGATAAAAAGAAGTTATAAGTATTTAGAAAAGTGAGGAAGTAAAGTAAGGAAAGAAGATAGAATTACAGCTTTTAGAATTACTAAAACTTAGAGATAAAAAGAAGTTATAAGTATTTAGAAAAGTGAGGAAGTAAAGTAAGGAAAGAAGATAGAATTAATGCTTTTAGAGTTACTAAAACTTAGAGATAAAAAGAAGTTATAAGTATTTAGAAAAGTGAGGAAGTAAAGTAAGAAAAGAAGATAGAATTTCAGCTTTTAGAGTTACTTAAACTTAGAGATAAAAAGAAGTTATAAGTATTTAGAAAAGTGAGGAAGTAAAGTAAGAAAAGAAGATAGCATTTCAGCTTTTAGAGTTACTAAAACTTAAGGATAAATGAAGTTATAAGTATTTAGAAAAGTGAGGACGTAAAGTAAGAAAAGAAGATAGAATTACAGCTTTTAGAATTACTAAAACTTAGAGATAAAAAGAAGTTATAAGTATTTAGAAAAGTGAGGAAGTAAAGTAAGGAAAGAAGAAAGAATTACAGCTTTTAGAGTTACTAAAACTTAGAGATAAAAAAAAGTTATAAGTATTTAGAAAAGTGAGGAAGTAAAGTAAGAAAAAAAGATAGAATTAATGCTTTTAGAGTTACTAAAACTTAGAGATAAAAAGAAGTTATAAGTATTTAGAAAAGTGAGGAAGTAAAGTAAGAAAAGAAGATAGAATTTCAGCTTTTAGAATTACTAAAACTTAGAGATAAAAAGAAGTTATAAGTATTTAGAAAAGTGAGGACGTAAAGTAAGAAAAGAAGATAGAATTACAGCTTTTAGAGTTACTAAAACTTAAGGATAAAAAGAAGTTATAAGTATTTAGAAAAGTGAGGAAGTAAAGTAACGAAAGAAGATAGAATTACAGCTTTTAGAGTTACTAAAACTTAAGGATAAAAAGAAGTTATAAGTATTTAGAAAAGCTAGTAAGTAAAGTAAGGAAAGAAGAAAGAATTTCAGCTTTTAGAGTTACTAAAACTTAGTGATAAAAAGAAGTTATAAGTATTTAGAAAAGTGAGGAAGTAAAGTAAGGAAAGAAGATAGAATTACAGCTTTTAGAGTTACTAAAACTTAGAGATAAAAAGAAGTTATAAGTATTTAGAAAAGTGAGGAAGTAAAGTAAGAAAAGAAGATAGAATTTCAGCTTTTAGAATTACTAAAACTTAGAGATAAAAAAAAGTTATAAGTATTTAGAAAAGTGAGGAAGTAAAGTAACGAAAGAAGATAGAATTACAGCTTTTAGAATTACTAAAACTTAGAGATAAAAAGAAGTTATAAGTATTTAGAAAAGTGAGGAAGTAAAGTAAGGAAAGAAGATAGAATTAATGCTTTTAGAGTTACTAAAACTTAGAGATAAAAAGAAGTTATAAGTATTTAGAAAAGTGAGGAAGTAAAGTAAGAAAAGAAGATAGAATTTCAGCTTTTAGAGTTACTTAAACTTAGAGATAAAAAGAAGTTATAAGTATTTAGAAAAGTGAGGACGTAAACTAAGGAAAGAAGATAGAATTACAGCTTTTAGAGTTACTAAAACTTAAGGATAAAAAGAAGTTATAAGTATTTAGAAAAGTGAGGAAGTAAAGTAAGGAAAGAAGATAGAATTTCAGCTTTTAGAATTACTAAAACTTAGAGATAAAAAGAAGTTATAAGTATTTAGAAAAGTGAGGACGTAAAGTAAGAAAAGAAGATAGAATTACAGCTTTTAGAGTTACTAAAACTTAAGGATAAAAAGAAGTTATAAGTATTTAGAAAAGTGAGGAAGTAAAGTAAGGAAAGAAGATAGAATTACAGCTTTTAGAATTACTAAAACTTAGAGATAAAAAGAAGTTATAAGTATTTAGAAAAGTGAGGAAGTAAAGTAAGGAAAGAAGATAGAATTAATGCTTTTAGAGTTACTAAAACTTAGAGATAAAAAGAAGTTATAAGTATTTAGAAAAGTGAGGAAGTAAAGTAAGAAAAGAAGATAGAATTTCAGCTTTTAGAGTTACTTAAACTTAGAGATAAAAAGAAGTTATAAGTATTTAGAAAAGTGAGGAAGTAAAGTAAGAAAAGAAGATAGCATTTCAGCTTTTAGAGTTACTAAAACTTAAGGATAAATGAAGTTATAAGTATTTAGAAAAGTGAGGACGTAAAGTAAGAAAAGAAGATAGAATTACAGCTTTTAGAATTACTAAAACTTAGAGATAAAAAGAAGTTATAAGTATTTAGAAAAGTGAGGAAGTAAAGTAAGGAAAGAAGAAAGAATTACAGCTTTTAGAGTTACTAAAACTTAGAGATAAAAAAAAGTTATAAGTATTTAGAAAAGTGAGGAAGTAAAGTAAGAAAAAAAGATAGAATTAATGCTTTTAGAGTTACTAAAACTTAGAGATAAAAAGAAGTTATAAGTATTTAGAAAAGTGAGGAAGTAAAGTAAGAAAAGAAGATAGAATTTCAGCTTTTAGAATTACTAAAACTTAGAGATAAAAAGAAGTTATAAGTATTTAGAAAAGTGAGGAAGTAAAGTAAGGAAAGAAGATAGAATTTCAGCTTTTAGAATTACTAAAACTTAGAGATAAAAAGAAGTTATAAGTATTAGAAAAGTGAGAAAGTAAAGTAAGAAAAGAAGATGGAATTTCAGCTTTTAGAATTACTAAAACTTAGAGATAAAAAAAAGTTATAAGTATTTAGAAAAGTGAGGAAGTAAAGTAACGAAAGAAGATAGAATTAATGCTTTTAGAGTTACTAAAACTTAGAGATAAAAAGAAGTTATAAGTATTTAGAAAAGTGAGGAAGTAAAGTAACGAAAGAAGATAGAATTAATGCTTTTAGAGTTACTAAAACTTAGAGATAAAAAGAAGTTATAAGTATTTAGAAAAGCTAGTAAGTAAAGTAAGGAAAGAAGAAAGAATTTCAGCTTTTAGAGTTACTAAAACTTAGTGATAAAAAGAAGTTATAAGTATTTAGAAAAGTGAGGAAGTAAAGTAAGGAAAGAAGATAGAATTACAGCTTTTAGAATTACTAAAACTTAGAGATAAAAAGAAGTTATAAGTATTTAGAAAAGTGAGGAAGTAAAGTAAGGAAAGAAGATAGAATTAATGCTTTTAGAGTTACTAAAACTTAGAGATAAAAAGAAGTTATAAGTATTTAGAAAAGTGAGGAAGTAAAGTAAGAAAAGAAGATAGAATTTCAGCTTTTAGAGTTACTTAAACTTAGAGATAAAAAGAAGTTATAAGTATTTAGAAAAGTGAGGACGTAAACTAAGGAAAGAAGATAGAATTACAGCTTTTAGAGTTACTAAAACTTAAGGATAAAAAGAAGTTATAAGTATTTAGAAAAGTGAGGAAGTAAAGTAAGGAAAGAAGATAGAATTTCAGCTTTTAGAATTACTAAAACTTAGAGATAAAAAGAAGTTATAAGTATTTAGAAAAGTGAGGACGTAAAGTAAGAAAAGAAGATAGAATTACAGCTTTTAGAGTTACTAAAACTTAAGGATAAAAAGAAGTTATAAGTATTTAGAAAAGTGAGGAAGTAAAGTAAGGAAAGAAGATAGAATTACAGCTTTTAGAGTTACTAAAACTTAAGGATAAAAAGAAGTTATAAGTATTTAGAAAAGCTAGTAAGTAAAGTAAGGAAAGAAGAAAGAATTTCAGCTTTTAGAGTTACTAAAACTTAGAGATAAAAAGAAGTTATAAGTATTTAGAAAAGTGAGGACGTAAAGTAAGAAAAGAAGATAGAATTACAGCTTTTAGAGTTACTAAAACTTAAGGATAAAAAGAAGTTATAAGTATTTAGAAAAGTGAGGAAGTAAAGTAAGGAAAGAAGATAGAATTACAGCTTTTAGAGTTACTAAAACTTAGAGATAAAAAGAAGTTATAAGTATTTAGAAAAGTGAGGAAGTAAAGTAAGAAAAGAAGATGGAATTTCAGCTTTTAGAATTACTAAAACTTAGAGATAAAAAAAAGTTATAAGTATTTAGAAAAGTGAGGAAGTAAAGTAACGAAAGAAGATAGAATTACAGCTTTTAGAATTACTAAAACTTAGAGATAAAAAGAAGTTATAAGTATTTAGAAAAGTGAGGAAGTAAAGTAAGGAAAGAAGATAGAATTAATGCTTTTAGAGTTACTTAAACTTAGAGATAAAAAGAAGTTATAAGTATTTAGAAAAGTGAGGACGTAAAGTAACGAAAGAAGATGGAATTTCAGCTTTTAGAGTTACTAAAACTTAGAGATAAAAAGAAGTTATAAGTATTTAGAAAAGTGAGGAAGTAAAGTAAGAAAAGAAGATCGAATTTCAGCTTTTAGAGTTACTAAAACTTAGAGATAAAAAGAAGTTATAAGTATTTAGAAAAGTGAGAAAGTAAAGTAAGAAAAGAAGATAGAATTTCAGCTTTTAGAGTTACTTAAACTTAGAGATAAAAAGAAGTTATAAGTATTAGAAAAGTGAGAAAGTAAAGTAAGAAAAGAAGATGGAATTTCAGCTTTTAGAGTTACTAAAACTTAGAGATAAAAAGAAGTTATAAGTATTAGAAAAGTGAGAAAGTAAACTAAGGAAAGAAGATAGAATTACAGCTTTTAGAGTTACTAAAACTTAGAGATAAAAAGAAGTTATAAGTATTTAGAAAAGTGAGGACGTAAAGTAACGAAAGAAGATGGAATTTCAGCTTTTAGAGTTACTAAAACTTAGAGATAAAAAGAAGTTATAAGTATTTAGAAAAGTGAGGAAGTAAAGTAAGAAAAGAAGATAGAATTTCAGCTTTTAGAGTTACTAAAACTTAGAGATAAAAAGAAGTTATAAGTATTTAGAAAAGTGAGGAAGTAAAGTAACGAAAGAAGAAAGAATTTCAGCTTTTAGAGTTACTAAAACTTAGAGATAAAAATAAGTATTAAGTATTAGAAAAGTGAGAAAGTAAATTAAGAAAAGAAGATAGAATTTCAGCTTTTAGAATTACTAAAACTTAGAGATAAAAAGAAGTTATAAGTATTTAGAAAAGTGAGGAAGTAAAGTAAGAAAAGAAGATCGAATTTCAGCTTTTAGAGTTACTAAAACTTAGAGATAAAAAGAAGTTATAAGTATTTAGAAAAGTGAGGAAGTAAAGTAAGGAAAGAAGATAGAATTACAGCTTTTTGAGTTACTAAAACTTAGAGATAAAAAGAAGTTATAAGTATTTAGAAAAGTGAGGAAGTAAAGTAAGGAAAGAAGATAGAATTTCAGCTTTTAGAGTTACTAAAACTTAGAGATAAAAAGAAGTTATAAGTATTTAGAAAAGTGAGGAAGTAAAGTAAGGAAAGAAGATAGAATTACAGCTTTTAGAGTTACTAAAACTTAGAGATAAAAAGAAGTTATAAGTATTTAGAAAAGTGAGGAAGTAAAGTAAGAAAAGAAGATAGAATTTCAGCTTTTAGAATTACTAAAACTTAGAGATAAAAAAAAGTTATAAGTATTTAGAAAAGTGAGGAAGTAAAGTAACGAAAGAAGATAGAATTACAGCTTTTAGAATTACTAAAACTTAGAGATAAAAAGAAGTTATAAGTATTTAGAAAAGTGAGGAAGTAAAGTAAGGAAAGAAGATAGAATTAATGCTTTTAGAATTACTAAAACTTAGAGATAAAAAGAAGTTATAAGTATTTAGAAAAGTGAGGAAGTAAAGTAACGAAAGAAGATAGAATTACAGCTTTTAGAATTACTAAAACTTAGAGATAAAAAGAAGTTATAAGTATTTAGAAAAGTGAGGAAGTAAAGTAAGGAAAGAAGATAGAATTAATGCTTTTAGAGTTACTAAAACTTAGAGATAAAAAGAAGTTATAAGTATTAGAAAAGTGAGAAAGTAAAGTAAGAAAAGAAGATGGAATTTCAGCTTTTAGAGTTACTAAAACTTAGAGATAAAAAGAAGTTATAAGTATTTAGAAAAGTGAGGAAGTAAAGTAAGAAAATTAGATCGAATTTCAGCTTTTAGAGTTACTAAAACTTAGAGATAAAAAGAAGTTATAAGTATTTAGAAAAGTGAGGAAGTAAACTAAGGAAAGAAGATAGAATTTCAGCTTTTAGAGTTACTAAAACTTAAGGATAAAAAGAAGTTATAAGTATTTAGAAAAGTGAGGAAGTAAAGTAAGGAAAGAAGATAGAATTTCAGCTTTTAGAGTTACTAAAACTTAGAGATAAAAAGAAGTTATAAGTATTTAGAAAAGTGAGAAAGTAAAGTAAGAAAAGAAGATAGCATTTCAGCTTTTAGAGTTACTAAAACTTAGTGATAAAAAGAAGTTATAAGTATTTAGAAAAGTGAGGAAGTAAAGTAAGAAAAGAAGATAGAATTTCAGCTTTTAGAATTACTAAAACTTAGAGATAAAAAGAAGTTATAAGTATTTAGAAAAGTGAGTAAGTAAAGTAAGGAAAGAAGATAGAATTAATGCTTTTAGAGTTACTAAAACTTAGAGATAAAAAGAAGTTATAAGTATTTAGAAAAGTGAGGAAGTAAAGTAAGAAAAGAAGAAAGAATTTCAGCTTTTAGAGTTACTAAAACTTAGAGATAAAAAGAAGTTATAAGTATTTAGAAAAGTGAGGAAGTAAACTAAGAAAAGAAGAAAGAATTTCAGCTTTTAGAGTTACTAAAACTTAAGGATAAAAAAAAGTTATAAGTATTAGAAAAGTGAGAAAGTAAAGTAAGAAAAGAAGATAGCATTTCAGCTTTTAGAATAACTAAAACTTAGAGATAAAAAGAAGTTATAAGTATTTAGAAAAGTGAGAAAGTAAAGTAAGAAAAGAATATAGAATTTCAGCTTTTATAGTTACTAAAACTTAGAGATAAAAAGAAGTTATAAGTATTTAGAAAAGTGAGGAAGTAAAGTAAGAAAAGAAGATCGAATTTCAGCTTTTAGAGTTACTAAAACTTAGAGATAAAAAGAAGTTATAAGTATTAGAAAAGTGAGAAAGTAAATTAAGAAAAGAAGATAGCATTAATGCTTTTAGAATTACTAAAACTTAGAGATAAATGAAGTTATAAGTATTTAGAAAAGTGAGGAAGTAAAGTAAGAAAAGAAGAAAGAATTTCAGCTTTTAGAGTTACTTAAACTTAGAGATAAAAAGAAGTTATAAGTATTTAGAAAAGTGAGGAAGTAAACTAAGAAAAGAAGAAAGAATTTCAGCTTTTAGAGTTACTAAAACTTAAGGATAAAAAGAAGTTATAAGTATTAGAAAAGTGAGAAAGTAAAGTAAGAAAAGAAGATAGCATTTCAGCTTTTAGAATAACTAAAACTTAGAGATAAAAAGAAGTTATAAGTATTTAGAAAAGTGAGGAAGTAAAGTAAGGAAAGAAGATAGAATTTCAGCTTTTAGAGTTACTTAAACTTAGAGATAAAAAGAAGTTATAAGTATTTAGAAAAGTGAGGAAGTAAAGTAAGAAAAGAAGATCGAATTTCAGCTTTTAGAGTTACTAAAACTTAGAGATAAAAAGAAGTTATAAGTATTTAGAAAAGTGAGGAAGTAAAGTAACGAAAGAAGAAAGAATTTCAGCTTTTAGAGTTACTAAAACTTAGAGATAAAAATAAGTATTAAGTATTAGAAAAGTGAGAAAGTAAATTAAGAAAAGAAGATAGAATTTCAGCTTTTAGAATTACTAAAACTTAGAGATAAAAAGAAGTTATAAGTATTTAGAAAAGTGAGGAAGTAAAGTAAGGAAAGAAGATAGAATTACAGCTTTTAGAATTACTAAAACTTAGAGATAAAAAGAAGTTATAAGTATTTAGAAAAGTGAGGAAGTAAAGTAAGGAAAGAAGATAGAATTACAGCTTTTAGAGTTACTAAAACTTAGAGATAAAAAGAAGTTATAAGTATTTAGAAAAGTGAGGACGTAAACTAAGGAAAGAAGATAGAGATTCAGCTTTTAGAATTACTAAAACTTAGAGATAAAAAAAAGTTATAAGTATTTAGAAAAGTGAGAAAGTAAAGTAAGGAAAGAAGATAGAATTTCAGCTTTTAGAGTTACTAAAACTTAAGGATAAAAAGAAGTTATAAGTATTTAGAAAAGTGAGAAAGTAAAGTAAGGAAAGAAGATAGAATTTCAGCTTTTAGAATTACTAAAACTTAGAGATAAAAAGAAGTTATAAGTATTTAGAAAAGTGAGGAAGTAAAGTAAGGAAAGAAGATAGAATTACAGCTTTTAGAGTTACTAAAACTTAGAGATAAAAAGAAGTTATAAGTATTTAGAAAAGTGAGAAAGTAAAGTAAGAAAAGAAGATAGAATTTCAGCTTTTAGAGTTACTTAAACTTAGAGATAAAAAGAAGTTATAAGTATTTAGAAAAGTGAGGAAGTAAAGTAAGAAAAGAAGATAGAATTTCAGCTTTTAGAGTTACTAAAACTTAGAAATAAAAAGAAGTTATAAGTATTTAGAAAAGTGAGAAAGTAAAGTGAGGAAAAAAGATAGCATTAATGCTTTTAGAGTTACTAAAACTTAGAGATAAAAAGAAGTTATAAGTATTTAGAAAAGTGAGGAAGTAAAGTAACGAAAGAAGAAAGAATTAATGCTTTTAGAGTTACTAAAACTTAGAGATAAAAAGAAGTTATAAGTATTTAGAAAAGTGAGGAAGTAAAGTAACGAAAGAAGATAGAATTTCAGCTTTTAGAGTTACTAAAACTTAGAGATAAAAAGAAGTTATAAGTATTTAGAAAAGTGAGAAAGTAAAGTAACGAAAGAAGAAAGAATTTCAGCTTTTAGAGTTACTAAAACTTAGAGATAAAAAGAAGTTATAAGTATTTAGAAAAGTGAGAAAGTAAAGTAAGGAAAGAAGATAGCATTAATGCTTTTAGAATTACTAAAACTTAGAGATAAAAAGAAGTTATAAGTATTTAGAAAAGTGAGAAAGTAAAGTAAGAAAAGAAGATAGAATTACAGCTTTTAGAGTTACTAAAACTTAGAGATAAAAAGAAGTTATAAGTATTAGAAAAGTGAGGAAGTAAAGTAACGAAAGAAGATAGAATTACAGCTTTTTGAGTTACTAAAACTTAGAGATAAAAAGAAGTTATAAGTATTTAGAAAAGTGAGGAAGTAAAGTAAGGAAAGAAGATAGAATTTCAGCTTTTAGAGTTACTAAAACTTAGAGATAAAAAGAAGTTATAAGTATTTAGAAAAGTGAGGAAGTAAAGTAAGGAAAGAAGATAGAATTACAGCTTTTAGAGTTACTAAAACTTAGAGATAAAAAGAAGTTATAAGTATTTAGAAAAGTGAGGAAGTAAAGTAAGGAAAGAAGATAGAATTTCAGCTTTTAGAGTTACTAAAACTTAGAGATAAAAAGAAGTTATAAGTATTTAGAAAAGTGAGGAAGTAAAGTAAGGAAAGAAGATAGAATTTCAGCTTTTAGAATTACTAAAACTTAGAGATAAAAAGAAGTTATAAGTATTTAGAAAAGTGAGGAAGTAAAGTAAGGAAAGAAGATAGAATTAATGCTTTTAGAATTACTAAAACTTAGAGATAAAAAGAAGTTATAAGTATTTAGAAAAGTGAGGAAGTAAAGTAACGAAAGAAGAAAGAATTAATGCTTTTAGAATTACTAAAACTTAGAGATAAAAAGAAGTTATAAGTATTTAGAAAAGTGAGGAAGTAAAGTAAGGAAAGAAGATAGAATTTCAGCTTTTAGAGTTACTAAAACTTAGAGATAAAAAGAAGTTATAAGTATTAGAAAAGTGAGAAAGTAAAGTAAGAAAAGAAGATGGAATTTCAGCTTTTAGAGTTACTAAAACTTAGAGATAAAAAGAAGTTATAAGTATTTAGAAAAGTGAGGAAGTAAAGTAAGGAAAGAAGATAGAATTTCAGCTTTTAGAGTTACTAAAACTTAGAGATAAAAAGAAGTTATAAGTATTTAGAAAAGTGAGAAAGTAAAGTAAGAAAAGAAGATAGCATTTCAGCTTTTAGAGTTACTAAAACTTAAGGATAAAAGAAGTTATAAGTATTTAGAAAAGTGAGGACGTAAAGTAAGAAAAGAAGATAGAATTACAGCTTTTAGAATTACTAAAACTTAGAGATAAAAAGAAGTTATAAGTATTTAGAAAAGTGAGTAAGTAAAGTAAGGAAAGAAGATAGAATTAATGCTTTTAGAGTTACTAAAACTTAGAGATAAAAAGAAGTTATAAGTATTTAGAAAAGTGAGGAAGTAAAGTAAGAAAAGAAGAAAGAATTTCAGCTTTTAGAGTTACTAAAACTTAAGGATAAAAAAAAGTTATAAGTATTAGAAAAGTGAGAAAGTAAAGTAAGAAAAGAAGATAGCATTTCAGCTTTTAGAATAACTAAAACTTAGAGATAAAAAGAAGTTATAAGTATTTAGAAAAGTGAGAAAGTAAAGTAAGAAAAGAATATAGAATTTCAGCTTTTATAGTTACTAAAACTTAGAGATAAAAAGAAGTTATAAGTATTTAGAAAAGTGAGGAAGTAAAGTAAGAAAAGAAGATCGAATTTCAGCTTTTAGAGTTACTAAAACTTAGAGATAAAAAGAAGTTATAAGTATTAGAAAAGTGAGAAAGTAAATTAAGAAAAGAAGATAGCATTAATGCTTTTAGA
>CAMPDV010000770.1:0-81676 GCA_946699065.1 Loxodes magnus | reverse complement strand
ATATTTTTTTTAAAGAACTAGGAGTATTAAATCTTAAATAAAAGAACTTACTACCAAATAATTAGCAACTTAATACTGATAGTATAAAGCACATAATCAGTTTTGTATTGTGTGGCTGTTTAAAATTTGGCAAGCTCTATATAAAATTGACTATTTCTTTTATTGACATAAAAATACATTCTACATCAACACCTTAACAATAGGTTTGAGAAAGTCATCCTATGAACTATTTCTATAATTTATTTGGTAAATCAAGATCTGTCTTTTCCTCAGCCATTTACTTAATATAAAGATTTCATAAAAAAAGAAACTTTCACTTTTAGGAATTAAGAAATAATTCAAGCAATGACAATTTCTTATCAGAAAACTTGTAACTAAAGATCTATATTTTTAAATTATATTATAGCAATACTTTACTACAGTAAAGCATTCTCTTTCTGTATATTAGATTACAAATGTCAGAAAACTATAAAGCAGGAATTCTTTTATACTTCTTCATAAATTAATTAAAGAAGAGTCACTAATTAAAACTAATGTACTCTAAATATTTTACATTTTTTGTGTATTTAATTCATTAATAATAATAAAAATTAAAGAAGTCAACAGATTAATATATTAAATATCTTACTAATCTCTTTTCTAAGTCATAAGTAATAAAAAATTTCTAAGATTCAGAAAAATAAAGAAAGCTAAAAATGATAAAAAGTAAGCAAAATATATAATTTCTAATATTATTTTTAATATTTTTAGTATTTCTTAGTTCTGTTAGATTTATCACAAAAATATCTAATTAACTACTAAGAAATAGAAGTTACTAAATTTATAAAGGTAAAATTAGTATAATTTTAGCTTATTTTATATTTGTATTTCCATGAATAAAATATTATTAATTAAGTTATATTCTGATATTAAACTTCATTTTAATGCAACTTTTTGCTTCTAAAAGTAATTGTTAATTTTGAATACTTATTTGTTTTTTAAAACATTAAGTTTATCAAACATTTTAAGAAGGTAAAATATTCTACTAAATTGTTCCTTATAATAATAATAATAGTATACTTAAAGTTAGTAGAGTTTTGCATTCTCTGGAATTGCAACCAGTTCCTGCGGACAGTTTTTTTAAATTGGGTGTGATCCACGACATTTTTATTAAGTGGAAGGTTACCCACTGTAACCGTTCAAGTGGTCTTGCAAAAAGCTTTTATTTGTAGATCCCTGTTGGAGTTATTCATAGTTTATTGAGTTGTATCCATGTTCTTTTCTGCTCTTATTCGTTTATTTTCTTTCATTATCAACAGTTTTTTAAAATATGTTGATTTGATTTGCAAACATCAACAAAGTTTGTATTATTGTCTTTATTTCGTTCTTTTTTATGATAATTTATTTTCTATATTTTCTAATCTTTTAATGAAACTTGTAGCAATCATTTCTTTTTCTGGATTCAATTCTGTTTTTAATTCTATTGGTATTTTTTCTATTTCCATTTTTGTGTCGTATTTAAAATTTTATTATGATTAAGTTCAGAGTTATTCTTCCGTTATTAATTTGCTACAAATAAGTTATCTTCTAAGTATTAGTAATTCGTTGTTCTAATCTTCTATATTACTCATTAGTTCCCGTATTTTTTCGCCTAAGTTGTAAGTTGTTTCTTCATAATTTGAGATTACTTTTTACATTTGATCTAATTAAATTTAAAGTTTTTGATTAGTTTCGTTTTTAGGTTAACTTATCTCTATTTATCCTACCATAACTTTACCTTCTGAAGAAGAGCTTGACTCCTCCTATTGTTATTATTTTTTCTAAATTTCTTTTGCCGCTTTTCTCTTTAGGCTTCTAAGTTAATTTTTTGAGAGTCGAAGAGATTAATCCATTTTTTTTCATAAATTGTTCCTTATTTATAAGATTTAAAATATTTAATAAACTTAAATTATTATCTTAGCTAATTAAAAAGGAGACAAAGCTTTTTTAATACTTCACACATTGTATTATAAAGATCTTTATTAGGTTATCAATCATTACAAAAAAATGAATAAGTAAGTTAAATTATCTATTTTTCAGCTTTTCTCTTTTATTTCTTTATTTGTAATTTTTTAATTATTTATGTCATATAGTATATCATTCGTTTTTATCTAATTATAGGATTAATTTTACTCTTTATAATAGTTTAATAAAGTCTATTTTTTCTTATAGAATTATCTTTTATATTTATCGAATGTTTTCGAATTTAAATTGTAATGTTAATCCTACTTGATCTAGGAAATGAATTTCTCAATATATATTTATAAAATTTAGTTTCTTTTTAAATTTTTGATACGCTTATAAGAACATAACTTGCCAAATTTCAAATTTGTTAATTTATAAAATGTAAGTCTAAACATTTTCTACTTTTTATATTATCTAAATTTTTAGATAAGGTATTCGATCATAAATTCAGCTTTATTTTAAAGATTTAACAAAAAAAGTCATAATTTCCTTAAAATTTTAGTTTACTTTACATATTGATTTGTTTTTATCAGTTTAGAATAACCTAATTTCTAATCAACATATTTTGTTGAGATTCTATAGTAAATGATAATAGAACTTAGTTTATCTTCTTTTAATAAAATAAGCAAAAAACGTAGCATAAATACTAAAGCATTATAAGTTAAAACTATAAATAAGAGCATTTTTTTATTTTACATAGTTAGAATTATATAGTAACTAAAATATTTTCCTAATCGTAAACTTTATATTTATTTAAGTAACATTAATTTGTTAAATGCTCTCTTCGTAGAAACAATATATACATTTAAAAAATAAAATAGCATAATTTTATTAAATGCTTGTAAATTTAGAAATTTATTAATGTTTTATTTAGTGAATTAAAAATTTAACTTGATTCTCTATTTAATTTTAATGTAATAATCTAAAATTAATTATTTTTTAAAAACTTTAAAATTCTAATTTAAGGCCTGCTTGCTAATTAAATTTGAATCATCACTTTATTGTTCCATTCAAAATTTTATAGTAAGTAAATAAAATTGAAAATATTTTAACTATTTATTAAATATATCATCTAAAAAATTATTTGCAAAATAATAATATTATTAAAAATATGAATCAAAATATAATTTAATAATAATTTAAATTAAAATTAAATGTTAATTTTATTATAGTTGGGTAATTCATAATCTTAAAATATTGATCTTTTAGTCTTCATAAAATTTTCTTTCTTTTGCATTATTTTGGTTTTTTACTTTTATGATAAGCAAATAATTATTTTTTTAAACGAAATAAGCAAAAATAAAAAAAAATTATTTTGATCTTTTTACGAAACTAATTTTATATATATGTTTAATTGCAATTATTATAGTAATTAGTAATATAATTATATTCTTTTATTTAATTTATTAATTTAAACATTAAAATTGTAAAATGTTTTACTGTTTAATAATATTTTATTTTCTTACATTTTTCATAAATTAACTTAAATTCATTTTTAATATGATAATTATCTACTTTAAATTTATTATTTTTGCTATTAAACTTATTTAATATTAAAAAATTGGATAAATTAAAAATTATCTCTTCAAGATCACTTTTCTTTTAGATTTTATTTTTTAATATTTATATTTCTTAATAATAAAAATTGCTTTTTACTATTTTATCTTTTAATAAAGATTATCTTATACAATTATTTAATTTTATACAATATATATATTTTTAATTGCTTCAATAGAACACTAAATTACAATTATTTGCATTCTCATTCTAAATGCTTTAATTTTCTTTTTAAAATTAATTTCTATTAAAAACTAATTAAAGCTAATTTTAATTATATTTTTAATTTTTGTACTAAATTTGTTCAAAAAGTATAATTTTTATTTTATTTATCGGTTTATCAATATTCAATTTTTAGATTGCAGATTTCTTAATTTTCTTATTTAGAGTTACTACAAAAATATTTTAATTAATTACATTTTCTATTCTATTATTTTACGATTGATAATTTATCTTAAAAAATCCAAATCTATACTCTCTTAAAGAAGATGTATTCTATTTTGTAAAAATATTTAGCTATCATCTTATTAAATGAAAAGCGAGAGGCAACGATCTTTTAAATAAAAGTGTTTTCCACATAAAAAAATCGTTTTTTTAAACTCCACCAAACTATGCTTCTTTGATTATTTTACGAATTACAAGCTTAAAATTTGGGTCTAAAAAGTCAAAATATAAAATTTCAAGGTTTGAGTCATTTTTTATTATGTATATGATAGAATTAAAATTTGAATATAAATAATAAGTAAATAATATTTAAATATATCTATAAAATTTTAGTCTAAAAACCGAAAAAATGAAGAAAGCTACTTTACAAAAAAAGCATAAATATTTAAATGAATAAATACAAGAACTAGTACTATAGTAATAAATTTAATAAACATATTATGCTAAAACTTAATAGAATTAGCAGAATTTATAAATCTTATTTTTTATTTAATTTTAATTAATTACTATCAATTATTTTAATTTTCAATTATTTTTTATAATTAATCTTGTTCTAAACTAAACATGATATAAAAAATACTTAATACTTTTAATTTTTCTTTATTTTAAATAAATTACTAGATAATCCATTTACACTCATTGAAATGAAAAGGAAATTTATTAAATAAAATTATTTCCGATCCATTTAAAGTTAATTTTTACCCTAAATTCATCAAAAAATGTTATTCTTTATTCAAATGCTTAACTATTTTCAATTTATTTTATTCTAAAATCTAAAAAATTTATTATATTGCTATGCTTATCGCGTCTAATATTAGTCTGAATAATACAATTATTATCATTTTTTATTTCATTTTTCTTCATAAATAGGCTTATACTCATAAAGAATAGTAAATTGATATTATATTTATAATTAAATTTTGCTAATTTCCTATAGTAAGACAAAATTTACTTAATTAAACAGAAAGTTTATTTATATCTTAATGATTTATGTTTTCCCTGTCTTTGATGCTCCCATCAAAAGTAGTTAAAATTGCTTCTTAAGCTAAAAATTTAATAAATTTGTTATTAGATTTAAGTTTAGAGATTAAATAATTATTTTTCTATTTACATAAATAGTTTCATTTTCTAATTATTTTTTAATTTTATAAATTAATATGTTAGTAAAATAATTATTCTATAGTAACTTCTAATCAATTATTTTAAGTTATCTTTTCTTAGCTTACTAATCAATTTTCTAGCAATATTTTCTTTTTTTTATTATTTATTTTAAGTTAATCTTTAAAAATAAACTTTAGATTTTCTCCTTTACTTAATAATGTCCAAACAATTACAATTTTTTTAATATTTGACTATAGAGATTTAATATTATTAAGATTACTAATATCTATTTTAAGATTTGTTATTATTTATAGAATTATTAATAACAGATATTTTTCATTGTCATCTATATTTATCTGTTTATGTAGCATTAAATTAATCTCCGTTATTTTCCGGTAAAACATGTTTCTACTACTTCTGAATGCAAAGACTTTGTTTATCTCAAATTAGCTTTATAATCTCCTATTTTTGCATTATTTTTGATTTAATATTTTTATGGACTAAAAAAAATAGAAAAGTTCTCTTGTAAATCATCAAAATCAACATAAAAAAATAATCTGAATAATCTTAAAAAGTAATTCTCTAAAAACCTTTAAGCATTCAATAAGTAAATTAATATATTGCATTACAAAAAATAAACACTTTAATTTCAGTTAAATACTTAAAATAAAGAAAGGCGAAAAGAGTATAAGCAGATTTGTTTTAATTTAACACAAAAATAAGGAATTTTGTGTAGCTTTCTACTAGGGAAATTACTTTCTATGCCTTTGATCTTGATCAAGTGATAAAATTAATGAAATATGATAACCTATAATTCATTATTATAATAATTATAATTTAGACTAAATGTCAAATACAGATTTATGTATCTTGGGGCTTCAAATTGGTATCAGTGTACAATTTTTTTCGGGATTGTATATCGTGCTTTTTATAAATGGATGATTACCACAAAGGATTTTCTTAGTTTCTTATGGGTATTTTTATTCATAGATGCCTAATATGTTATTAATAGTTTCTTTAGATTTTTTTATTTTTTAAAATTTTTCAGGTTTTTTTAATTTCATTTTTCTTAAGTTGCCTTCATTCTTTAAAATGTCTTTGCAAGTGATATCTAGATTTTTATTACCAATATATTTTGATATTTTTTCTTTGAATAAACTTTTATCCAACATCACAATTCTTTTGCTATGGCTTATAAAAAAAAATCATACTTTACTTTTATTAATGCTGAAATTTATGTAAATCTTCTTTTATAATAATTCTTTGCGATTATGTTGATTGGCTTAAGACATTTTATAAAGATAATTTTTGCTACTAAAATATTTTTTATTAATTAAATTTTAAGAATTAATATTTCACTGTTTGGTCTTCTTTGCTGCTCATTAAATCCAGGATTTTAACTCCTTGATTAAAATAATTTCTTTACTATGCAATTTATAATTTCACTTTTTCAATTTTATTTAAATTAATTTGTTATTTTTAGTTTCAGATCAGTTTATTCAGTCAGACAAACATTACTAACTAGATTCTCGATTTTGTTTTAGCTTTTTTGACTCCTAATTAGTCTCTTTATTTCTAGATTTTCTTTTTTAATTATTAGAGAGACAAATGCTCTTTCCATTTTCTTTTTTAATAATTAATTATTGTTATTAATATATATAATAAAAAAATCCCAAAAAAGCAAATCTCTACCAAAAAACTTGATGACTCTTAATAGATTGTTGCCAACGATCTTTTCATACTTTAGATTGTATAAAAAAATTAGCAAATGATGCTAATAATCTTAATTAACTAACTTAAATCTTGATGAATTATATGGAACTTTTATATCTAAAAACTAAAATTAAAGATGTAAATTACTTAAAAAACAACCTTTTAGTAAATTTAAGAAAGAATTTTATAAAATAATTAGATCGTAAAAGAAATTTAAAATACTAGAAATTATAAGACACAACAATCCTAAGTACTCAAAAGTCCAATGGAAATAGAACAATTACCTTCAACAAAAGATATTCTAAACTGAAGAAAAAAATTCTGATATTGCAAACAATTTGGATTTAAAGTTATTATCAATTTAAATAAAAAGAACAAAGAATAATAAAATCTAATGGGAAAATAAATTTAAAGTATATTATATTTTAGAAGGTTTATTTTATAGGAAAAAATAATTCAAGCTAATTAAAAAAATTTAATATACTTAAAAAGCAATTAATGAATTTAATAAAAAATAATTGCTAATTGACTTAAAGAAAAAAATAATGAAAAATAATCTAAAAGCCATCAAGATTCCTGTCAATGAAGTTCAAGCAAGTTTGAGGTGTATACTTTTTTTAGCATCTAATTCTTAAATCGTGCCAATCTTATTAATGGTGATACTACGTTAGTTAATTATTATTAATATATAAATACATTATTTATATATATTATAATTTGGAATTTTATTAGCTCTACATGATTGTATATATGGCTTAAAAAAAGTAAATTTGATTTTGACAATTTATAACATTATTATAATTATTATATGTTCTAATATTTTAATTTATAATTTAAAATTTAAATTTTCTACTTTCTCATGAAAATATTTATTAATTAATTCTGTTATTTTGCCAATTTACACTTATATTTAAAAAAATAAAACAAATTCATATAAATATTAACGTTTTTTTTGGTTCAATTTTTCTATAAATTTTGAATCATAGAATCAAAGAAATATTTTTACTTCCTTTCTAATTGCTAATAAAATCAAATAAATCAGAATATTTTATATTTACTGTCCTAAATCTAATTAATAATTCTTTTCATTAATCTACTCTTTTCATATCTTAATTGATTTATATTTATCAATTAGCACAGCTTTCACTAAGACAGATATTTTTAAAGTGTTTTTTAGTTATAGTAATATATATAACTATTCTGCTTCTCTATCCTATTATTTTATATTTTTGCAAATCTATCAATTTCAAACTAATTTTATGTTTTAAGATATTAGTAAAACCCTTGCTAATTGTGGACTTCCTTAAGAGTCTAACTAAGGAAACTCAATAGAATACTTAGTAATAATAAATTCAAGAATTCCAAGTTACTGAATCGCTAGAAAATTAATCTAGCTAAAGAAAATTATTTCGCCTGGTCTTTTATCATTAAAATTTAATTAATTCAGCTGATATTAAGAAGTTTATCCTTAGTGTGGATCTGAAATATTAAAGAGGTAAAATCAAGAGAATTCCTTCCTCAATAGAAAATTAGGTTAGATGCAAAGAATGTAACGATAAAAGAATTAAAGATAAAGACTAGCATGACTCAATTTTCATCAAATGCTAGATTGTAGTAGCGTAAGTATATAGAAAAAAGAGAAAAAATGGAAAACTTCTTATAAAAAACCTCTTCTCAAAAGGATTCATCTTACGAGCAATAAAATATATTTTAAGCACTCCAATTGCTGTAATAAGAAAATTTCAACCTCCTAAGAACAGTTCAAGAACTAGAAAGAAAAATAGAGTACCTGATGTACAATTAATAAGAATAAATGAAAAATTAAAATAAATAGACAGGAAACAACAAAATAGAAGAGCTAGAGAAAAAATTCGACTAATTCGCAGAACTAACTGAAAGCATATTTTTGCAAAATATACAGGGGAATGATCCTATGGATGTGGAGAAACAGCCTGCAATAAAAGATATTCCCTATAGGAAAATACTGCGATGCTGATACTGCAAGAGACCAGGACACAAAGTTAGAAACTGCTTCTAATTCCAATAAAAACAAAAAATAGAAAATTTAAAGCTATGAAGAACCATAAGTAAACTATATTGCACTGAGGAAGGAAGAATTTATAGAAGAAAGATGTACACAGGGCATGAAATTCTAGAAGACGTGATTATAGCAGGACAAAGAAGAAATGAACAAATGCTTGGAATGAAGATTGATTGAAGCAAGATTACGAAAATAAAAAAGAGAGAACACAGCACAGATAGATATGTGCTTCAAGAAGAAGACCCAGAAGAAGACTGGAAATGGAAATTTTAACAAAACTATTAAACTTTAAAAAGTGACGAACCTTATTGATAGGTGGGATCACTATAATTAATAATTATTATTATTATATGCCAGGAGCAATTTCTTCCTACTCCTCCTGTAGTAGGAAGAAACTAACTGTTTATAGTATGTAATCTAATGTGTAAATAAATTAAATAGACTTGCTGACTAAATTAAAGAAATTTTTTAAAAGATAATTAATTTATTATTTACTATCAATAAAAGTATTCAGAATTAATTTTTATCATATATTAAAAAATCAAGATTATGTGAAGATTCTTTGATTCTAATATATTTTTAATAGTTAATTATTAATCTTTAATAAAATAAAAAATAAGAGAAAGCATTTTTATATTATTTATTAAGAAAGCTTCTAATAGAGTAATTAATTTTGACAACTGATATGAGAAAGCAATACTTCCCATAAATAAAAAAATTAGTATGAAAAATTATGAAACTCACTTCGTTTGAAAATGTAAAAATATTAATGGATAATAACTGATCAGAAAAAGAGGTCAAACAATGAAAAACAACATTTTAATTTTGCAAGAATAAGATAAAAAGAACTAGAAGAGACAAGAAAAAATTGATACAGAGAATAAAAGAAAACTGGAATAAACCAGACAAGAATCCTAATAGAGCGATTGTGTTCAATGGAAATATATAAAAGAAAATAACTAATATCAAAATAAATTTGAGATCTATGCAAAATTTCGAAAATTGATGATACCTACGATGGAAATGTCCGTAGCAAGAGAAAATAAGAAGAGCAATCGGGAGATCGATCTGATATAAAATAATGACTTTCTTTCCATCAAGCTATGAGAAGATCTGACGGAGAAAACGAGAATTACCAGACGGAAGCTAATATGCTTTTTAGAGAAAGGAGAATCTTACAGACTTTTAAAACTTCTAGCTGAAAGTTTAACTTATTTTGAATTGAATATGAAAAATAATTAATTATTGATAAAACTCATAGTGATATAGAAAAACTTTAGCATTCTTAAATTAAAAAGTTAAAAAAATATTAAAGATTTCTTTTACTATATAATTACTAAAAGTTATAGTAAAAATAATTAAAAATTTAACAATATAAAAAAGAATAAAAATTTACTTTTAAAGCATTTAAATTAATTTGAAAATAAGAATAAAATATAAAATTATATAATTATATAATTATATCAAAATCTTAAATAAATAAAATAATAAAAATTATAATTATATAGAGATAATAATTATAAGCAGAAAATTATTAAACTAATAATAAAACATCAATTTTTCTAATGATAAATAAAAATAGTTTAAAAAGTGTAATAAAAAAAATTTAAATTTAAATTTAAAAATAAAAATGAAAACGTAGATATATTTTTCTTCGAAAAATTAAAAGATAAAATATAAATAATTTTAAATAAAAGGCATTTTTTTAGATAATAGCGAAAATTAAAGAAAAATAAATTTAATATAAAAATTTAAATTAACATAAACTAAAGATTCATTAAAAGCATATAAATAAATTACTGATTATAAAAACTTAGTTTATTTAACTTAAATTTCATTATAAGAAAAATATAATTTTATAGATTATTTGCTTATCAATTCCTTTTGCTTGAAAAGTAAATCTAAAGACGATGCAAACTAAATTAAGATTACAAATGAAGATTATTTAAAAAGAGTATAAAAATAATTTTTTAAATATAAAATTAGTTAAATTGATTAAATATTAGATAAAATAAGTTTAATATAATTATAAAATTAATATATTATTACTATAACCGATAATAAATAATTTCCATAAATTTGTAAAATAAAATTTCTATTATTCAATTTTTTTCAATCGCTTGATAAAAGAAAAAAAGATTAAATTTAACTTGAAAATATTTATTATTAAAGATATTTTTATTTGGAAATAGGATATTATTATATAATTTATAAATCACAACACATTTATTTCTTATCAAATGAAAAATATAAAATTTAAATATTCTAAACTTTTAAATATTTTTTATATTAGATAAAATTTTTTATTTTTTATAAATTATTCTAATAATTTCATAAATTTATTTTATTTTACTAAACTATCATTATGCAATTATTGATATTTTACTTCTAATTTTAAATAAGATAGCTGAATATTTAATAAATTTTGTTTTTTTCTAAATTAACTAGAATAGATAAATTAAATTAAATATTTGTATTTTAACTCTTTATTATGAGATACTTTAAATCCTTCAAATTACTGTTTTTAATTTTAATTATTAAATATTTAAAAATTATGAAGAAATAAACTAGAAATAATTTATTCTTTGCTTCTCTTCATTATTTAAAAATATACAAGTTTCTTTCTTAAAGGATTAACATAAGCAGAAGTTGACTACATTAAAAGAATAGCTTAAGTCTAGATTTACTTATAGAGATTTTAAGAAATAATGAACTTGTTAAGAAATTACAAGGGAAGAACTCTACTCGGACACATCGAAAGATTTAAGTTCCTGGATATATAAATTTTTAATTTAGAGATATTGATGTGAGATTTAAATTTTCATAAGATAATAAGTTGATAGTTAAAGTTCTGAATTAATTTATAAAATAATTACTAAACAGGTGACTTATTAATATTTTTAGATTACACTACCTTATTCCTTTTGCAATATAATCATTTTAGTTAATTATAAAATCTTTATATTTGGAAAATTTATTTAACTATAAATTTAAAATAAATAGAATTTTTTAAGACAAAATGTAGTTTGAAATGCTTTTTTCTTAAATTTTTTATTCCTAAAAAGAATATTTTTCTAAATTTTTAAATGATCAATTTTTTATTTTACATTCAACTAGACAACCATCTACCTAAAGTATATTGCATATTTTACATATTTTTAATGAAAATTGTTTAAAAATTTTGAATAATTTTTATTTTTTTAATTATATTTAAAATATTTTATTATTTTGTTTGCTTTTAGTTAATTAAAACACTTAAAAAATAACTTTTTATTTTTATTTCTATTTTTAATAAAGAATTTTAAAATATTTCACCCAGAAATTAATTTATGTTTTTCAAAAAAGTTTATATTTTTTACTTAAAATTTTATAAATTAAGATAAAATTTAACTAAAAGAAGGATAAATGAGATAGTTAAGATTAATGATAATATAAAATTTCTAAAATAAGATTAAATATGAGATTATAATCTTAATTTTATTATAAAATAATATTAAAAATTATAATAATATTTTTGGAATATTTTTAATCCTCTTTAAACTGAATTTAGATTAGAACATCTAAAATTAAATACAAATTATGATAAATGAAATTGTCGCATAAAAAAATTTAACATTATTGATTTTCATAAGATTTTTTGAATAGTAAAGTAAAGAAAAAAAAGTAAGAAAAGAAGTAGAAAATCTGTTTTAAGAAAGTCTGAACAGCTTTGAGCTATCAAATTTAAAAAGTTAGAAAAAGAAAAATGCATTTCCACGAATAATAGAAGGAAAAAGAAAAATACTAATAGAATTTAGAAAATTGTTTTAAAGAAATCTGAACAACCTTTAGTTATTAAATTTAAGAAGTTAGAAAAAGTAAGAAATGCATTTCCATGAATAGTAAAGTGAAGAAGAAAAGTACGAAAAGATGTTAGAAAATCTATTTTAAGGCCTTATGAAACTACTAAAAAGAATAAAAAAATCAAACCAAATCTAAAATGTCAACTAGATCTTATAATTACAAGCTAAAGACAACCTGAGCAGAATATGGAGATTAAAAAAATAGTAAAAAATTAATAAAAATAAGATCATAAAAAAAATAAATTAAAATTAAAAGAAAATGATACTACTGTTTCTCGACAGAACACAAATACAAGCAATGAAAAAGATTTTATTAGTTCAAAAAAACTACTAAATCAATGAAAAGAAAGAAAAAAGAAAATTATTCTGCAACTAAGAATGAGAAATTTACAAAATGAAAGAAAATTAGAAGTTTACAAGAATGAGAAGCACAATAACTAAGAAAGAAAAATTTAAAGACTTTTTTGTATAAAAATTAATATAATTACAAACTTATTTTTAGCGACGGGAACGATATAACTGCTGTTGAACATTTTTAATTATAATTATTAGTTAGTTATTTAATTTAAGGAGTTCTACTTAGGTCCGATTATATTTTATAATCTAGAATAAACTAATTGGGATTTAAATTAAATTTGCAATAGTAATTATATATTCCTAAAAAAGGAAAAATTAATAAAATCATAATAGAATTTCTCCAACTAAGGATAAGAGTAAAATAATAATAAAAGAAGTGTGAAAAAAATATTTTAATACTTAATTTTATCTATTTACAAACTAAAAATCTATTTTTTTTAATTAATTTGGATAATTAATTAATAACATCTTGTTATATGCCTGATAGTGAAAAAAGTTAAGATTTTAAAGATTAAAGCATGAGTCATTTTAAGACATTTTAAAATTAATTTTTTTATAATTCACATTTGTTAATAAGAGATTACATAACACTTTTAAAGGGTTTAGGATGTAATCATATAAGATTTAAGATAATTTGTATTATAAATGAGCTTGAAAACATCTATAAGAAGAAATTAGAACTGAATCAAAGATAAAACTGAAAATAATAAGTTCACTGAGAGAGAAAAGAGAGTGAACATTAAGACCTTTTTATTAAATCCTGGAGCAATCCGATTATTGAGTAGGAAGAGGCGAAATACCTCCAAAATTGCCAAATTTAATTTTAATAATTAATAATTAAGTGATAATTTGAATAGAATTTTGTTGTAGGAGATCTTGGGATGGTAAATGATAGTATCGTTAATATTTGTATACAAAAAGAAATAGAAAAATGTACTATAATGATTATATCATTATAGTACATTTAAATGATAATTAATTTGTTAATTTTACTTTTCTCAATATTATCTTATTTAAGGATAATATTCCAATCACTGTTGTCTTTATCTTTATTTTATACATTATTGGAAAAAAGATAGCTCAAATAAAATATAAGATTAGTAGATAAAAGATAAAATATATAAGCAAAAATATACAGATTTTTCCCTATTGGTTTATTAAATTTTCTTTTAGATAGATAAAGATATCTTGAAGGTTAATATTAAGTCATTGAAGAAATATATAAGTCAATGTAAATTAAACATTATAATTGCTTATTCAGATTTAAGGTAAAGGAAAATTTTCTTAAAATCTAATTAAAAATTACCGTGAGAATAAAAGTATTAATATAACAAATAGAAAGTTTATATTTTATTTAATTTGGAAAAATAAAATAATTAAAATAATTTTCATGAAGCATAAAAGACATCAAATCTAATCATTGGAAATTCAAAAAAATATACATTTTTTTTAAAGAGATGCTGAGGGATTTTTTCAAAATTTGAAAATTCTAAACCATAGAAAAATAAATCAAATGAAACTTAATTAAGAAATTAAAAATAAAAACATTGATTAATGAAAAAATGTGATAATAAAAAAATTCTATTAATTCTTTAATAGTTTAATTTTGAGTATTTAAAAATAAATATTTAAAATAGTTGATAATAAGTTGAATATTATTAACTCTCATATTTTTCATTAGTAACTGATAAAATAGATTACGGTGTTGCTATTAAATTTTCCATTTATCTGACTTTATATTTTCAACTTATAGAATTTTTTAAATACATTTATTAAAGAAACCTTTAAACATATAGGTAAAAAAATAAGCATTATTTCTATAATACAGCTATATAAAAATTTAAAAGAAAGGAAGCAGCTAGAAATATACTAAGAAATTAGATTGTCTAATTTATTTCCTGAAATTACTTACGCTAACTTGAATAAATAACATAACATAATAAATTAACGTGGTTCTGCCCTTATTATGACATCCACGAAGTAATGTTTTAATTAAAAATTTCTGAATTTCCTTTCTCATTGCTTTAATTCAAAAATTTGAAACCCTTTTCCCTTAATTCTTGAGGATACTTTCGAAGGCCGTAGTTGAAGCTCTTAAAGAGTTCTCATTCTTATACAAACGTCAGTTTTGAGTAGTCTTCTATAATTAAAAATCTTAGAAATTAAATTTGTCCTCATCTATGTCTTGTTTTTACCCAAGCTTCTATCCAATTGACATCATAGAGAATAGAAGGGTTTCTGAGACGTGAACTACAGAATAATACTCGCTTGTTCTGATATTGGGTTTAAAGCTAAGGAATAGCTTGAGGCTCATCATCCATACTTTAAATCACAATAAATAATATAGATTAAAAATGATCAGTATATATAAGTTTAGAACTAAGGTTTTAATTTAAAAAGAATCTTCATGTTAATCATTATCCTATTGATAATCCATATTTTATATGTGAATAATATGAGATTCTTGGAAATATGTTATAATTTACATATTATTACTATAAAAGGAAATTATTATCATAAAAGATTAGGAATTAGATAAAAGGTGCTTTAAATTTCTTAATAAGATCTTAAAAACTTTTTTAAAATTATTTTATTTGAGTATTTATATTTAAAAATAAAAAAGTATCACAAAATGTTAATGTCAAGAAGACTTGAATTGCTTAAAATTTAGAAAATTAAAAAAAATGTAAAAGATTTAAAACCCAAGAATGATTGAAATGTGAAAAGAAAAAGTTTAATTTAAAATTAAAAGACATTAATTAGCGATTTTTATTTAAAGAAAACAATTCTTGTAGTTAAAGGCGTCGATATACTCTTTTATTTAACAATAAAAAATAAAAAATAATTTGATTATTTAAAAATTTATTTGTTTATGTTAACAAAATTAATAATATATAATATATAATATATAAATTAAAAAACATAACTAGTTACTTTTTATTACGATTGGATAATTTATAATCTTTAAAAAAATTATAAATTTTTTAATTCTATTAATTTAATTTACTTTCTTTAGTTTTGAATTTGTTTTTTTACGATATACGAATAAATATTTTTTAAACCAAAAACAAATTATAAGATGATCGGATTTTTTCATAAATTAATTTTTCATAAATTAATTTTATATAAAAGTTTTATTGCGACCACTTTATTAGTTATAAATATAGATTTATATTTTTATTACTATGCCAAGTATTTTCAAAATATTAACAATTAGATTTGAGCATAAATATATTATTTTTTCTTACATTTTTCTTAAAAAAAAATATTTTTATTTATTTCTTTTATGCCCTTTCTATAAAAGATTTTCTTAAAAAATATGTCAATTTAATTAAAAAAATTTTAATTATTTAAATAGAATTCTGAATTACGATTTTTTATTTTTCATTCTGATTGGTTTTATTTGTTTTCTTTTTAAAATAATTTCAAATTAAAACAATATTAATTTATTTTATTTTTTCTTTAAAAAATTTATTTTTTATTTTATTTATCAATTTTTAAATTTCAAATTTCTTTATTTTAATATTTTATTTTTGCCAAATAAATAAAAAATATTTATTAAATTAAATTGACAATTTTTTATTTTATGATTAAAATATTTTATTAATTACCCTAATACTCTTAATGAATTTAAAATCGTCTCGTAAAAGTTCTAATATATCATCTTCTTAAATGGATATAGAGATACAAAGGATCTTTTTAATGCAAATTTTTTTACATACAAAATTTTTTTTTAAAACAGCATCATTTTTAGCTCCTAGGATTTTCTTTCGAATTATAAGCTTAAAAATTTGATAAAAAGATTCATATTATAATGCTTTATTTTATCAAAGCTTAAATAATTTTTCATTAAATATATGAAAGACGGAAAGATATTATAATATCATAATATTATCAGATAAAAATATTTAAGTATATCTATCAAAATTTTATTTTAAAAATAGTAATTTCGTTAAGTTGAAGCAAGATAATCTATCTACAATTTCGGAGACGAAAAAGAAACTTATTAAATAAAGTATATTTCAGAAATATTTATAGTAAGCTATGACCATAATTCATAAGCAAATATTATTTTTAACCTCAAAGATCTTAGTTATTTTCAATCTATTTTATTATTAAATGTATAACCCTTTTGCTTCATTCTACTATATTTATATTGTCTACTTTTACTACTCTAACTAATTATAATTATTTTATGCTTTTTATAACACTTTTCTTCTTATATAAGCTTATAGTAAAAAAGAATGATAAATCAATTAATAAACAAGATAAAATTTATATTCAAGAGTTTTGATTATTTTCCTATAGTAAAATAAATTTACTTTTTTAAAGAAGAAACACTATTTGCAATTTAATTATTTATGGTTTTACTGTCTTTAATGATTTTTTCAAAAACAATTTATAATAAATTTTTGTCACAAAAAATATTTAATATACTTTTTGAAAAAATTATTCAAATTTAGTAATTAAATATTTATTTTCTATTTTACATAAATAATTTCCAATTCTAATCTTTTACTGCATTTTATAAGTTTTTTTAATTATAATTTATAAAATTTATTCCTAATATTTTAAATTTACCTTTTTTTAGTTTATTAATTTGTCTTTAGCAATATTTTCTTTATTATATCATTATTTTTTATTATATTTCATAATTAAATTTTTATTTTCATCTTAACTAAATAACTCACTAAAATCTTTCAATTTTTTAAATAAAGAAGAATATTTAGGTATAGAGACTTTATTTTATTAAGATTATTTATATCTATTTTATATCTAGCAAATTTATGGAAGAATTTCTTTTAAAAATAGATAGAAAAAAATTTAAAATTCTAGAAAGTCTAAGTCAGAACAGCCCAATAATTCAACGACACAATGGATATAGAAAAATAACCCCAAACATAAGAAATTCCCTATTGGATAATAATGGTATGTTCGTATTACAAGGAGCAGGATATAAAATAAGAAGTTGATACTAATTTAATTAAAGAAAAAAGAATAATAGAAAGTTAGTGGAAAAATTTTATTTAGAAATTATTACAATTAAAAAGGTTTGTTCTACAGGAAAAAATGTTTTAAGAAAATAAAGAACCTATAATATTCAATAATCAGTTAATAAATCCAATAGAAAATGATTGGAATTTTATCTATAGGAAAAAATCAAGAAAAATAGTATTAAAATCATCAAGACTTTTTAAAGAGAAGATCAAAAAGTTTGAAATAAGAACTTTTATTTATCATTAAATTTTTATTTCGTATTTACCATATAAATGCAAAAGTCTTATTTATTAATTATTATTATATTTATTATGCTTTTTCTTTATTACTAATATTATTATTATAAATATGTATTCACTATCGACTATAATTATCTTTTTATAAAATATTAGATTCATTTATGCTTTTTTTTGGCTAAAAATATTAACTTTTTACTTCTTAATCTAAAAAGTAATTTTTTAATTATTATTTTTACTTCTCCTATTAAATTTTTCACTAAATATTATTTTTAATTCCTAGTTGTAAATTTTTTTTAATATTTTTTTATTTTTTTATTTTTACGAAATAAATTATCTTTTGACCTATTCGTTTATTAATCTATAAATTAATCTTAAATTTTTTTTTAATTTATCTTTCAACTAAGCTATTCTAATAGATAAATTAGATTAGATTGATTTTTAAAGTTTTTAACTTTATTTATTTCAAATTATTTTTATATTCCTCTATATTTGATGCACTTTTGATTTACTTTTATGTTATTTTTAAGTACATAATTTTATCAATTATGTTTTAGACTTTTAGTTAGCTCTCCATGATTGTATTTATAGTTTAATAAAAGATAATATAAGTCTATCATTAGATTTTTTAGTTTTTAGCCTTATATAGAAGAGGTATTATTTTATATATTTTCCTATAATCTAAATTTGAATTTTCTACTATCATTTCGCGTTATTCCTTTATTTAATTATTTTTTCTATTTTAGCACTTTATACTTGTGTTCTAAATAATTAAAACGGTTCTTTAAGTCTTAATAATGATTTTTTGTCTCATTCTCTATAAATTATTTTTACAAAAATTAATTTTTTCTTAAAGTTCATTAATTTCGATATTTCTACGAAATTTGTATTTTAAGAAAAAATCTAAAAATTTTATTTTTATTTATAGATCTATCAAAGTCAATCTAGTCAAAAAAAATTAAATTTTCTATTTTAAATCTAAAAACAATTTTTAGTAATTCTACACTTTTATTAATTTAATTTATTTACCAATTAAATAACTTTTTAAAGACAGATTATTCAAAATTGCTGCTTAGTTCTAGTAAAACTATTATTATTATGCTCCTCTTTCTTATTATTTTATACTATTCAAATATTTCAACTTATAATCATTTAAAAAAATTATTTAACAACTCTTTAACTTTTTAACTAAAATTATAAATAAATTTTGCGTATTTTGCTGATTAAACGAAGCATTTATTAATAAGATAATTATTTGAATACTTATTATTAAGGATAAGCATTTAACATAAAAGGCTTTACTTTATATTAGCATAAGACAAAGTAATGTAAAGAATAATTGATTCTAGTTAGTTAGATTAATTCACTTTATAATATTAAACTAAATAAAAAACTAAAATATTTTATACTTCTATAAAACAATCTAAATGGGATTTTTAACTTCGAAAAGCTTCAATATGTTTTATTTTATTTTATTTCTTTATGAATTTAAGAATATTAATTAGTAAATTTTAGCTTCAAAACTTCAAAACTTTAAAAGATTTAAGTCATTCTTTATTTAGTTATTTAAATATATTAAGGTTAAGAATAAAAAAATGCACCAAATATAAAAAATAATAGAAAAGTTTTCTAATTATTTTATTTCCTGATTAATATAATAAAAACTATACAAATAGTTTGTATTTAAGTAAAAATCTTTTATAGGAATAAAATAAAATAAAAGTAGAAATAAATACATATAAAATAAAATTTATCGTCTTTAGACTATTTAAACGGCTAATATTTAAAATCTTTACAGATATTCATAAATTTATACTAGCTAGTATAAGGAATTTAGTAGAAAAATTTATATTTAAAATATTAAAAATTACCTAAGTAATATATTAATTTTCTCAAAATAAAGATACTTTACCAAGAAATCTATTTTTAATTTATAGAATCTTTAGTAAATGCACTTTAATTTTTAGATTTTTTAAATTTTTTTAAATTTTATCAAATTAAAAATCTTATGATAATCAATAACGTAAAAGTTTTGCATGTGACTATTTCATTTATAATCATTAATATCTAAAATTTTTAAATTTTTAATTTTTAATCTAAATTTAATTTTCTCAATATAATCTTGATATTAATCTTAACTATCTTATTTTATTATTTTTTTAATTTTTATCTTTAATTATAAAATTTTAAGTAAAAGATTAAAACTTTTTTTTGAAAAATAGAATCTCTATCTAAGTGAAATATTTTAAAATGACTAATTAAAATTTAAATTTAAAATAGGAGATAAAAAATCAAAAATTCTTATTAAATTTTTTTTAGTTAACTAAAAGCAAGCAAAATAATAAAATATTTCAAATAGAATTAAAAAAAACAGTAATCATTAAAAATTCATTAAACAAGTTTCATTAAAAAATATATAAAATATGCAATATACTTTAGGTAGATGGTTGTCTAGTTGAATGTAAAATAAAAAATCGATCATTTAAAAATTTATAAAAATATTAATTTTAGAAATAAAATATTTAATAAAAAAGCATTTAAAACTACATTTTGTCTTAAAAAATTTTAATTTATTTTACATTTCTAGTTAAATAAATTTTTCAAACTTAATAATTTTATAATTATCTAAAATTATTATATTGTAAAAGAAATAAAGTAGTGTAATCTTAAAATATATAAATTAATTATTTCGTAATTCCTTTATAAACTACTTCAAATCTTAAATTATCAACTTATTATCTTAAAGAAAATTTAAAATTCACATAAATATCTCTAAATTAAAAATTTATATACTCAGAACTTTAAACCTTTCGATATGGCCACTTGAAGTTTGTTCCTTGTAATTTCTTAGCAAGTTCTTAATTTCTTTAAATAACTATAATTAAATTTAGACTTAATGTAGTCGCTCCTGTCTATGTAAATCCTTTTAGAAACAACTTCCTTATTTTTAAATTAAGAAGAGACGCAAAGAATAAATTATTTCGAGTTTATTCTTCATAATTTTTTAATATTTAATAATTAAAATTAAAAACATAATTTGAATGATTTAAAGTATCTAATAATAAATTAAGAATCAAAATACACATATTTAGTTTAAGTTATCTATTTTAGCTTATTTAAAGCAAAGTAAACTAAATAAATTTAATAATTAGAATATTTTTTAAAAATAGAAACTTTTTTATCTAATATAAAAAATATTTAAAAGTTTAAAATATATAAGTTATATATTTTTCATTTGATAAAGACAAAATTTGTTGTGATTTATAAAATATATAATAATATTCTATTTCCAAATAAAAAAATTCTCTTTAATAATACAAATTTTCAAGTTAAATTTTGTCTTTTTTCTTTTTTCAAGTGATTGAAAAAATTGAATTACAGAAGTTTTATTTTTCAAATTTATGCAAATTATTTTAAACAAGGAACAAATACTCGGAATGGCTAAAGAGGAAATGGCTAAATTAATTATAGCGTTAATTAGCCATAACTAAGACCTAGAGAAATAGGTTATGGAGCTTGCCCAAGAATAACAATGACACCTGGACGACGAGGAGATGCATGCTCCTAGAAACAAAAACTAAGCTGCCATGAATATTCGAATTGACGAATTCGACAGGCAGTTGGAATAGCTATATGATATGAACGAGAACATGCGCATCAAGTTAGAGAAAATTGAAAACAATATTAACCTTAAAATGAAGAATATCAAGAATGATATCAAGATCTAGACAGCACACTCCGTTCCAATGGAGTTGGAAGAGGTCTAGAATAAACAAATCGAATTAACTAAAGAAAGATACTTTGAGAAAAAATGCTTTATCTGTGGAAGAATAAACCATCTCTGAAGGAAATGCAGATAAAGAAAAGAGATCCAAAAGAAAATTTGAAACGAACTAACCTAATTCTACCCCACTAGCAGTGGGAATATTTATAGGAAGAAAAGCAATATTTGGAGCAATCCACTGCGAAGACTTGAAAGTGACTGGAGGAACAGACCACCAAGAGTTCAAGTACCTATCAGTTGGATAGGGAGTAAGAAACTATTAAGAAAACAATCCCTTCTCTGAATAACTTAAATTTAATTTAATTTAATGCAAATTATATAAAAAATGGATGGACAAAAGTTCTGGTGGATTTTCAGAATGGGGTTGAATTCTGAATTTCACCTGCGTGAGGCTTATATTTTCCCAGCAGCCACTAGAATTGATCAGTTTAGACGAATCCAATTGATTCCGGACTCGGACGTATTTTTTAATACTCAGTTTCTGGAAAAATAAATTCCAGAAACTTGCAAAGGTTTCCGTAAAGGACTCTACTACGCTGGGCAGACCATTCCAGCAAATTCCGGAGCTTTTATGTGAATTCTAGACTCGATCGTCCAATGTTTAAGTAATCATTTTATGGAAAATTGGCGCCTTTCTGTAGTCGAAAATAAATTCTTACTTAGTCACTTTTTTGCAGTCTGGAACTTTTGTTCTGTTAAACTTTTAGTTGGACTATTGCAAAGAAGGTGCTGGGAAGAATTTTTTGGAGACATACAAGTTTTTTGCGGCTTATAACATGATAGTTGTAAGATTGTCATGCAATATCTTAAGATATTGGCAGTAAAGTTACGCAAGGGATTTTAGTGTTTATATTTCGTGAAGACTTGTAGAAATGATTATTAACTATAAATTAGGAGCATGCTTTGCAGCAATGGAGCCTTATTGGTAAGTGAAGTTGTTGTAGACATGTGCTTGCATTAACTAAGGTAATGTAATGAATCGCAATTGGGAATTGGTGGATTCGGGCCTTATCAAGTTTATGGATTTACTTGGTTTGGCTACAAGATAAATCTTTAGTAAAGCAGATATTGATGCTTTAGACTATCAATTTAATAATATTTATTTATTTAATGCAAATTATTTATTATCGGTTATAGTAATAATATATTAATTTTATAATTTTTTTAATTTATTTTATCTAATATTTAATTAATTTAATTTAGTATTTTAAACTTTAATTTCTAAATGCTTTAAATAATCTTTATTTTTAGCCTTAATTTAGTTTCACATCGTCTTTAAATTTATTTTTCGAGCAAAGGAAATTGATAAGCATAATAATTTATAAAACTATTTTTTTCTTATATGAAATTTAAGTTAAAAAACTAAATTCATATATTCATTTATTTATTTTTATACTTTTTATGAATCTTTAGTTTATGTTAATTTAAATTTTTATATTAAATTTATTTTTCTTTAAACTATGCTATTCTTTCAAGAAAATTTTTTAGACCTTTTTTTAAAATTATTTATATTATATTTTTTAATTTTTTAGTAAAAAAAATATATTTACGCTTTTATTTTTAATTTTAATTTTTTTAATTAAATTTTTTAAACTATTTGAATTCGTAATTTGAAAAATTGAAGTATTATTATTATTTTAATAGTGTTTTGCTTATAACTATTATCTCTTATAATTATAATTTTTATTTATTTAAGATTTTTAATATAATTATAATAATTTTATACTTTATTCTTATTTTCAAATTAATTTAAATTCTTTTAAAAGTAATTTTTTTATATTGTATAATTTTTAATTATTTTTCTATAACTTTTAATAATTATATAGTAAAAGAAATCTTCAATATGTTTTTAACTTTTTAATTTAAAAATGTTAAAGTTTTTCCATATCACTATGAGTTTTATCAATAATTAATAATTTTCATATTATATTCAAATTAAGTTTGTTTTCGGCTAGAAGTTTGAAAAGTTTTAAAAGCCTGTTAGATTCTCCTTTCTCTAACAATATATTAGCTTCCGTCTGGTAATCCTCGCTTTCTCCGTCAGATCTTCTTGTAGCTCGATTGAAAGAAAGTCATTATTTTATATCAGATCGATCTCCCGATTGCTCTTCTTATTATCTCTTGCTACGGACATTTCTATCGTAGGTGTCATCAAGTTTCGAAATTTTTTACAGTTCCCTAATTTCTTTTGATTTTAACTATGTTCTTTTCTTTTATATATTTCCATTAGAACACAATCGCTCTATTAGGATTCTTGTCTGACTTATTCCAGCTTTCTTTCAGTCTCTGAATTAACTTCTTCTTGCCTCTCCCAGTTCTTTTAATCTTATTCTTGCAAAATTAAAATGTCGTTTTCCATTGTTGAACCTCTTTTTCTTATCATCTGTTATACAGTAACATTTCTACATTTTCTACCAAGAAGTGAGTTTCATAATTTTTCGTACTAATTTTTTTATTTATGCAGATTATTTTTTTCTCATATAAGTTTTCAAAATTAATTGTCCTTTTAGAAGCTTTCTTAATGAACAATATAAAAATATTTGCTCTTATTTTTTATTTTATTGAAGATTATGAATTAACTATTAGAAACTTATTAGAATCAAAGAATCTTCACATAATCTTGACTTTTTAATACATGATAAAAATTTAATATTGATCACTTTTATTGATAATAAATAATAGGGCAATTATCTTTTAAAAAGTTTCTTTAATTAAGTTAACAGTCTATATTATGTATTTACATATTTTCTTACATATTTGAAACATCTTAAAACAATAAAATTATTTGAAATTGATAGATTTACAAAAGTATAAAATAGTAGGAAAGAGGAATAGAATAGTTATTTATATTATCATAGCTAAAATACTCTCTAAGAAACTCTGTCTTAGTGAAAACTGTGTAAAGTGGTTTTTGAATATAAATTAATTAAATTAGGAAAAGTTTAGAGTAATGAATGATATAATTAATTAGATTTGGGATAGTAAATATAAAATATTTTGATTTATTTGATTTGCTTAGGAATTAGAAAAAAAGCAAAAAGCATTTCTTTGATTCTATAATTCAAAATTTATAGAAAATTGAGTATTTGAGTTCTAAAAAAAGAAATTGAATCTATGTAAAAATAATTTTAGAAAAATTAAATCAAAAAAGACGTTAATATTTATATTAATTTGTTTATCTTTTTTAAATACAGTGTAAATAGTTTAAATAAACAGTATTAATTAATTGATAACTTCATGAGATAATAGAAAAATTAAAATTTATATAATAGATTAAGATATAAAGGCATATTTTAATTTTTATAAAGTTATACAATTATCAAAATAAAATAGCTTTATTAATTTTTGGAAACTATAAATAAAATCAAGTAAAGTTAAATAAAAATCCAAATTTTAATAGATATAAATAATATACTTATATTTATTTATATTAATTAATTAACATAATATCCCATTAATAGGATCAACTCTATTTAAAATTAAAGTTAAAAAAATATACACCTCAAGCTTACTTGAACTTCATTGCTATGAATTTTGATGGTTTTTTAATTATTTTTCATGATTTTTTCCTTTAATTCAAAAATCATACATTTTTATTAAATTCATCAATCGCATTATAAGTATAGGAAATTTCTTTATTAGTTTAAATTATTTTTTCCTATAAAGTAAGCCTTCTTGAGAACAATATATTATAAATTTATTTTCCCATTAGTTTTCTATTATTATTTATTCTTTTTATTTAAATTGGTAATAATTTAGTACTTTAAGTACTACCCGTTTGCAATATTAGTATATTTTTTTCTTCAGTAGAGAAATCTTTTGTTGAGGTTATTGCTATATTCCATTAGATCGTTAAGTATTTAGGATTGTTCTGTCTTATAATTTCTAAAGATTTAAAATACTTTACGATCTATTCATTTTATAAAATTCTTTCTTAAATTTACTACAAGGACGGGCTTTGAGGAAATTTTAATCTCTAAATTTATTTTTTAGATCTAAAAAATTAATTATATTATTATTATAATTAAATGTAAATTAAGAATTCGCTTTCCCTGGATTTTCAACCAGTTACAAGATATACAGTTTCTTAACGTGGTCGTATGCCATGACCTTTTTTTTAACTTGAATGGTTACCATTTTGAATAGTCAAGAGAGTATCGGAATCCCCCATTTGTATATACCTTGTTTTATTATTCAAATTTTTTCATTTCCATTCACATTCTTTCTTGTACTTATTAATTCAATGTATTTCAGTTTCAGCAGCTTTTATTAAGGGTTAAATTGATTAAAAATGTCAGCATTTTTTACTTCCATATTAAGCTATTTTTTGTCGTATATTTTATTCTCAAGCTTTTCTATTCTTTTTAATAAGTTTTATTCTTCAAGCTCTTTTTTTTCATTTTTTACGAGTTCATTTGGATTTATTTCTATTTCCATGTTTTGATTTTATTTGAAATTTTGTTGAGATTATATTAATAGCTGTTATTCTTTCAACAAGTTATTTTGAATTAGTTATTTTCTAAGAATGAGTAATTCATTATTTTAATCTTCAATTTTATTCGTAAGCTCACGTATTTTCTCGCTTTGATTGAAAATAGTTTTCTCATAAAGTGAGACTAAAGATTATATTTTATCAAGTTGCTATTAGAAATCTAAAGGAACTTCCTATTTTGATTATTTACTATCGATCAGTCCAACCATTACTTTACCCCGTAAAGATGAGCTAGATTTTTCTCGCTATTTTTCGATTTTTCATATTTCTTTCGTCGCTTATCTCCTAGCTTTTTTAGCTTAGTTTCTTGAGAGACGAATTTTCTGTTCCATTTTTTTAAAATTCACTATAATTAATCAAATTTTAAGTTCGTTAATAAATATCATTAGCATCTTTTGCTAATTTTGGTTCATCATATAAAGAAGGAAATATCGTTGGTTACAATCTTTTAAGAGTTACTAAGTTTTTTGAGAGAGGCTTGTTTCATTGGGATTTTTTATTATATATATTTATAAAAATAATTAGTTATTAAAAAAGAAAAATGAAATAAGGAATTCGTCTTTCTAAGAATTAAAGAAGAAAAATATATTAATCAACTAACTAGGAGCTAAAAAAGTGAAGACAGAATTGAGAACAGAGGGAAATGTAATGGTTGGTCTTACTAAATAAACTAATCCTGAAATAAAAAATAAATTTAAAATAAAATTGAACTAAGAAAATATAAATTTCAAAGCATGAAGAAATTATTTTAATCAAGAAGAAAAAATCCGGGATTTAATGAATTGCTTAGAAGATCAAACAATGGACTTATAATTCTTAAAGTTCACTGAAAAAAATTTTAGTAACAAAAATTAGCACTATGAAATGTCCTAGATTAATTAATATAATCGCGAAGAATGATTATAAAAGAAAATTAACATAAACTTCAGCATTAGTTAATTTGAGAAAAATTCATTTTTTTTAATTAAGTAGTAGTAAGGGAACATGTTTTACCGAAAAATAACCGAGATTAATTTAATGCTACATAAACAGATAAATATAGATGGTAATGAAAAGTATTTGTGATTAATAATTCTATAAAATATAAAAATTATAAACTAAATATAAGTAATCTTAATAATGCTAAGTTTATGTAGTCAAATATTAGAAAAATTGTAATTATTTGGTACATTATTAATTTAAAGAGAAAATTTAAAATCTATTTATGAAGATTAATTAAAAATAATAATTAAAAAAAGAAAATATTGCTAAAAAATTAATTAGTAAGCTAAGAAATGATAAACTTAAAATAATTGATGTGAAGTTATTATAGGATAATTATTTTACGAACAAACTAATTTATAAAATAAAAAAATAATTAGAAAACGAAACTATTTTTGTAAATAGAAAAATAATTATTCAAGTACAAACCTAAATTAAATCAATATTTAATTTATTAAATTTTTAGCTAAAAACAAATTTAACTACTTTTGAAAGAAGCATCAAAGAAAGAAAATTAACTATTAAATATATAAATAAATTTTCTGTTTTAAATAAGTAAATTTTATCTTACTATAGGAAATTAGCAAAATTTTTAAATAGAGGTATAATTTGTTAATTAAATGGTTTGCTATTCTTTTGTGAGTATATACCATTTTATAAAGAAAAATGAAAGAAAAAAACTATTATATTATTAAACTGAGCAATAATAGACGAAATAAGCTTAGAAATATAACTGAAAGTATTTATATTTAATAAATTGTAAATAACTAAAAAATTTTAGTAAAGAATGTCATTTGCTGAAGAATTTAATCCAAAAATTTACCTTAAATGGATTTGAAATATATTTTATTTAATAAGCTTCCTTTTCACCTCAGTATGAGTAAATAAATTAACTTGTGATTTAATTAAAATAAAGAAAAATTAAAATTAATAAGTATTATTTTATATAGTTTTGTTAGCAAAAGATAAATCATAATAAAATTACTGAAAATAAAAAAAATTGCTCAATATTTTAATTTAAAATTAAATTAAAAACTAAAATTTGTAAATTCTGCTAATTCTATTAAATTTTAGCATTATACATTTATTAAATTTATTTTTAAATTTATAACTATAGTACTATTTCTTTTTTTATTCCTTTAAATATTTATGTTTCATTCGAAAAGTAGTTTTCTTCATTTTTTATTTCTACATTATTAAACTAAAATTTTATAGATATTTTCTAATATTTTTTACTTATTGTTTATATACAAATTTTCATTCTATCATTTACATAATGAAAAAGGACTTAAGCATTGAAACATTATATTTTGAGCTTGTAATTCGCGAAATAGTCAAAGGGGAATAAAATGGTGGAGTTATAAAAAAGTGTTTTTAATGTAGAAAATATTTGTATTTAAAAGTTCGTTACCTCTCGATTTTCATTAAAGAATATGATAGTTAAATATTTTCACAAGCAGAACTTATCTTCTCTAAGAGAGTATAGATTTGGATTTTTAAGAAAAAAATATCAATAATTAAATAATAGAATCGAAAATATAATTAATTAAAATATTTTTGATAGCGATAAATAAAAAACTTAAGAAATTTTCAGTTTGAAAATTGAATATTGCAAAACCGATAAATAAAAGAATTATACTTTTTTGTAAAAATAATTGAAGAAAAAAAATTTAAATTATAACTAAAATTAACTCTAATTAGTTTTGAATAGTAATTAGTTTAAAAAAAATTAATACATTTAGAATGAGAATGCGAATAATTGTAATTTAGTGTTTTACTAAAGTATTAAAAATATATATTATATAAAATTAAAATATTGTATAAGATAATCTTTATTGGAAAAGATAAAATAGTAAAAAGCAATTTTTTATTATTAAGAAATAAAAATATTAAAAAATAAAATCTAAAAGAAAAGTGCTTTTAAAGAGATAATTTTAATTTACCCAATTTTTTTAGTATTAAAGAAATTAAGTAGCGAAAATAATATAATTTTAAGTAGATAGTTATGCTATTAAAAATGAGCTTGAGCTAATTGATGAAAAATGTAAGAAAGTAAAATATCAATAAACAATAAAGCATTTTTCTGTTTTTAATGTTTAAATTAATAAATTAATAAATTAATAAATTAATAAAAGAATAAAATTATATTACTAATTACTATAATGATTGTAATAAAACATTAATATAAAATTAGTTTCGCAAAAAGATAAAAATATTTTGATTAATTTTGGTTTATTTAGTTTAAAAAAATGTTTAGTTACTTATCATAAAAGTAAAAAAATCAAAATAGTGAAATTAAAGAAAGTTATATGAGGATTGAAAGATCAATATTTTTATAATATTTTAAGATTATGAATCACTCAATTTTAATCAAAATATTATCTTATTTTATTTATTATTAAATTATATTTTAACCTATATTTTTTAATACTATTATTATTTTACAAACATTTTTTAAGAAATAATATTTAGATTAAAAAATTATAATAATCTATTCGCCTTTCCAAAAACCAAATTAGAAAAATAAAAAGGAAAGCAGCGAAACAAATGCAGAGACAACAATAGTAAGAAGATAAATCAAGTTCCGCATCTGAAGGAAAAGTCATAGATGAAACAATAGAGACAAATCTAGTAAAGGTATAAAAATAATCATAACTCTAAATATAACTCGACTAAATGAAAAAATTCGCAATCAAGGGAAAAATAAGAATTTAATGAATACTATAGAAGATCAAAATAATGAGCTACTAATAATTAGATGATAATTGATTTAGAATAATTTAGTCACGGAATAGTAACTATAAGAATAATCTCAATCGAATTTTAAGCAAAACAAAATAACATTATTGAAAAAGTCTCTACATAAGCAAACGTCCAAGAAAAATAGAATGAAAAGAAGATTAATATAGAATTATTAAAAAGAATCGACTAAATTGTAAAAAAATGTTTAATAGATTCTAGAAAAGTCAAATTAATTAATGCTTTTATTGATAATTGAAGTGACACTTATTACAAAATTACGATCGGTGAAGGTAAATTTAGATAAAAGAACAACAAAGAACGTTAAGTATGATCAGCAGACTCTGAATTACTCAAACAGGGATATACAAGAAGAAATTATTTGCATAAAAAGCAGAAGATTCTCATTGGTTACATTCACATAAAAAAATGGTAGCAAAAACCTGGTTGAAAATCCAGGGATTGCTAAACTTTTATTACTTTTAGTTTACCATTATTATTATTTTTATTAAAAAGGAATTATTTAGTAAATAGTTAAAATATTTTCCATTTATTTATTACTATAAAATTTTGAATGGAACAATAAAGTGATGATTCAAATTTAATTAGCAAGCAATCCTTAAATTAGAATTTTAAAGTTTTAAAAAAATCATTAATTTTAGATTATTACATTATAATTAATTAGAGAATCAAGTTAAATTTTTAATTCACTAAATAAAACATAACTAAATTTCTAAATTTACAAGCATTTAATAAAATTATGCTATTTTATTTTTAAAATGTATATATTATTTCTACGAAGAGAACATTTAACAAATTAATGTTACTTAAATAAATATAAAGTTTACGATTAGTAAAATATTTTAGTTACTATATAATTCTAACTATGAAAAATAAAAAAAGCTCTTATTTATAGTTTTAACTTATAATGCTTTAACATTTATGCTACGTTTTTTTCTTATTCTATTAAAAAGAAACAAGATTTAGATCTATTATCACTTATTATAAAATCACAACAAAATATGTTATGAGAAATAAAGTGATACTAAATTGATAAAATATATCAATACATAAAGCAAACTAAAATTTGCAGAAAATGATGACTATTTTTTTGCTAAATCTAGAAAATAAAGTTAACTTTATGATCGAATACTTTATTTTAAAATTTAGATAATATAAAAAGTAGAAAATGTTTAGACATGCATTTTATAACTTAACAAATTTGAAATTTGGTATGTTATGTTCTTATAGTGTATCTTAAATTTAAAAAGAAACTAAATTTTCTAAATATATATTGAGTAATTCATTTCCTAGATCAAGCAGGATAAATTTTAAAATTTAAATTCGAAATCATTCGATAAAAATAAAGATAATTCTACAAGAAAAAATAGACTTTAATCCACAATTATAAAGAGTAAAATTAATCTTATAATTAGATAAAAACGAATGATGTACTCTATGACATAAATAATTAAAAAATTACAAATAAAGAAATAAAAGAGAAAAAGTTGATAATTAGATAATTTAATTTAATTTATTTATTAATTTCTTTTGTAATGATTGATAACCTAATAAAGAGCTTTATAATACTATGTGTGAATTATTAAAAAAGCTTTGTCTCCTTTTTAATTAACTAAGATAATAATTTAAGTTTATTACATTTTTTTAAATCTTATAATTAAGGAACAATTTAATAGAATATTTTACCTTATAAAATGTTTGATAAACCCAATGTTTTTAAACACACAAATAACCATTCAAAATTAAAAATTACTTTTAGAAGCAAAAAGTAGCATTAAAATGAAGTTTGATATCAAAATATATCTTAATTAATAATGTTTTATTCATGGAAATACAAATATAAAATATGCTAAAATTATCATAATTTTACCTTTCTAAACTTAGAAACTTCTATCTCTTAGTAGTTAATTAGATATTTTTATGATAAATCTAACAGATCTAAGAATAATAAAATAATCAAAATATTATTAAAAAAGTATATATTTTGTTTACTTTTTATCATTTTTAGTTTTCTTTATTTTTTCCGAATTTTAGAAATTTTTTTATTAAATCTTAGTAAGATTCTCTATACAAACTACCTTTATTTAATTCTTTATTACTTATGACTTAGAAAAATGATTAATAAGCTTATTTAATATATTAATCTGATAATTTCTTTTTTAAGGTTTATTATTTTAAATGAATTTTGTTATATATATCTTTATTGATTGCTATTTAAACATATTATAATTCTAAATTTTTTATATTAAAAAAATAAGATAAGAAATGATAAAAAATCTCTACTAAGCAAAAAATTCCTTTTCAAGAATAACTGATAATAACTTTTTATTTATATAAAGATTAAGTAGCAAGACTATCTGATTATTATAAAATAGATATTAATAACTAGGAATATAATAGTAGCATTAATACTTTTATATAGATGTTAAAAACTAGATCCTACATAAATTATATAAAGTAACTACTTAAAGACTAAAAAAGATATCCATAGCAAAGTTATTTATAGAATAATTAGAATAGTAATAATAAATCCTTAAATTACCTATCAAAAACTAAATAAATAGTATCGAAAAGAAATAATTAGTATACAAGCTCAGAGATTAAAACTACAACTTTCTCAAAAAGATTTAATATAGACTCTATTTAATTGAAAATCCCTATTATATTTGTGAAAAATTTGATTAATTTGAACATATTTTGGATTTTTTACTATATAGATATGCGAAAATGGATAATAGCAAAATTGGATGATGAGACATTAGCAAATTAATAATATATGACCGAATCTATATAAATTAATTAAAAAAATTATAATACATTGATCTGAAAATAGGAAATGTTAATAGGATGTTGCTTAAAAGGAGATTTTAATTATTCGTATTAGAAAAAGTTGAATGATAAGAAAATTCTGAGATTAAGGGGAAAGAAGAGAAAAACCAAGAAAAGAATGAATAAAATGAAGAAAATTAGGAAAAAAGAGGTAAGTGGAAGATTAAAAGGAATAAACTGATAATAAAGATGATCTAGCTGTAAAAAATGAAGTTGAAAGCATAAAGATTTGAAAAACTTCTAAGTAATATTATAACATCTTTAATTGAAGGACACAATTCCAATTATGAAAATATGTAACAAGACACTTTTACTTAAATTGAAATTATTTTTACGATAACATATAGTAAATTTTAATAATTTTAAAAGCTTAAGCAAATAAAATTAAAAATATATATTTTGCATATCAATATGGCCAAAAATTGACAATATTTGTTTATTTGCGAAAAAAACTAGAAAATTAAAAATATTATTACTTAAATATCATTAAATAATTTAATAGTAAAATCAATAATCTGAGTAATTGAATCTAAAAATAACTATTGAAGTTTTGCTAAAAGAAAATTAATTAAATTTTGAAATATTCTAGACAAAAAAATTGAGTTTTTTCCATTTTGGAAAATAGCAAAAGTATAATAAAATAGATTTATTTAATATTAAAAATTGTGAGTAAATTATAATTAGTTTCTAAAACAAGATAAAGTTAAAAAATAGTAATATAAGAAAAGTGGATATTTAATTAGTTACTTAATCATATTAGTAATCATTTTTAAAGAATTTAGTTTAAATTACTGATAAGAAAATCTCAGCATCAAAATTTGTGTACTAATTAAATTTTAAACTCTTCCAAAATCAAGCTTAAATATATAAAAGCTAAGACCAGAAGAAAATTTAATAATTAAAAGAAAGTAGGAGAAAATATTAAAAAAATGAAGCTGAAGTATTATTAATTTTCAATGTAATACAATAATTAATAAAATAAGGTTATTAAAAAGATCTTTTATAGAGTAATCTTATATTTAGATGAAACTAAATAAACTTTATTGATAAAAATATTTCATTAATGCAAAATTTCGAAAATTGATGATACCTACGACGGAAATGTCTGTAGCAAGAGAAAATAAGAAGATTAATCGGGAGATCGATCTGATACAAAATAATGACTTTCTTTCCATCGAATTATGAGAAGATCTGACGGAGAAAACGAGAATTACCAGACAAAAATATACTTTTTAGAGAAAGGAGAATCTTATAGACTTTTAAAACTTCTATTAGAAAGTTTAACTTATTTTGAATTGAATATGAAAAATAATTAATTATTTATAAAATTAATAGTGATATAGAAAACTTTTAAAGTTTTTAACTTAAAAAGTTTAAAAAATAGTTAAGCTTTCCTTTACTATATAATTTCTAAAAGTTATAGTAAAAATAATTAAAAAATTATGCAATATAAAAAAGAATGAAAATTTATTTTTAAAAGAATTTTAAATTAATTTGAAAATAAGAATAAAATATAAAATTATATAGATATATTAAAAATCTTTATTAAAATTATAAATATGAGAGTCAATAGCTATAGACGAAAAAAATATTTAATTAATAATAATAATTCAATTTTTCTAATGATAAATAAAAATAGTTTAAAGTTGTAATAAATAAATTAAATTGAGGGATAAAAGCGAAAATATATTTTTCTACAAAAAATTAAAAGATAAAATTTAAATAATTTTAATCAAAAAAGCTAAAATAATTTTTTTAATAATAGCGAAAATAAAAGAAAAATAAATTAAATATAAAAATATAACTTTACGTACGCTTTATTATATAAAATTTAAGTTAAATAAACTAAATTCATTTATTCAATTATTTATTTTTATGCATTTTCTGAATCTTTAAATTTAGTTTTAGAGATTATTATTCTTATCAATTCCTTTTGCTCGAAAAGTAAATCTAAAGACGATGCAAACTAAATTAAGGTTACAAATAAAGATTATTTGAAACAGTTAAAAATTAAAATTTTAAATATAAAATTAGTTAAACTAATTAAATATTAGATAAAATAAGTTTAATAAAACTATAAAATTAATATATTATTACTATACCGATAATAAATAATTTCCATAAATTTGTAAAATAAAACTTCTATTATTCAATTTTTTTAAATCGCTTGATAAAAGAAAAAAAGATTAAATTTAACTTGAAAATATTTATTATTAAAGAGATTTTTATTTGGAAATAGGATATTATTATATAATTTATAAATCACAACATTTTTATTTTTTATTAAATGTAAAATATAAAATTTAGATATTCTAAACTTTTAAATATTGTTAAATTAAATAAAAAAGTTTCTATTTTTTGAAAATTATTCTAATTATTTCATAAATTTATTTTATTTTACTAAACTATCATTATGCAATTATTGATATTTTACTTCTAATTTTAAATAAGATAGCTAATTTTCTAATAAATTTTGTTTTTTTCTAAATTAACTAGAATAGATAAATTAAATATTTGTATTTTAACTCTTTATTATGAGATACTTTAAATCATTCAAATTACTGTTTTTAATTTTAATTATTAAATATTAAACAATTATGAAGAAATAAACTAGAAATAATTTATTCTTTGCTTCTCTTCTTTATTTAAAGATAAGGAAGTTGTTTCTAAAAGGATTAACTTAGACAGGAATTGACTACATTAAAGGAATAGATTAAGTATAAATTTAATTATAGTAATTTTAAGAAATTACGAACTTGTTAAGAAATTACAAGGCAAGGACTTCAAGTGGCCATATCGAAAGGTTTAAAATCCTGGATATATAAATCTTTAATTTAGAGATATTTATGTGAGTTTTAAATTTTCATAAGATAATAAGTTGATAATTAAAGTTCTGAATTAATTTATAAAATAATTACTAAACAGGTGCCTTATTAATATTTTTAGATTACACAACCTTATTTCTTTTACAATATAATCATTTTAGATAATTATAAAATTTTTATGTTTGGAAAATTTATTTAACTAGAAATTTAAAATAAATAGAATTTTTTAAGACAAAATGTAGTTTGAAATGCTTTTTTCTTAAATTTTTTATTCCTAAAATGAATATTTTTCTAAATTTTTAAATGATCACTTTTTTATTTTACATTCAAATAGACAACCATCTACCTAAAGTATATTGTATATTTTACATATTTTTAATGAAAATTGTTTAAAAATTTTAAATAATTACTAATTTTTTTAATTATATTTAAAATATTTTATTATTTTGTTTGCTTTTAGTTAATTAAAAAACTTTAAAAATAATGTTTGACTTCTAAATTTAATAGTATTTAGTAATTTTAATATATTTCACTCAGAAAGTAATTTATATTTTTCAAGAAAATGTTTAAGTTTTTACTTAAAATTTTATAATTAAAGATAGAATTTTATTAAAAGAAGGATAAGATAAGATAGTTACAATTAATGATAAGATAAAATTTCGAAAATTAAAATTAAAAATGAGAATATAAGTTTAACTTAATTATAAAATAATATTTCAAAAATTATACTAACATTTTTTAAATACTTTATTTTCTTTTAAACTTAATTCAAGTTAAAGAATATAAAATTTTAGATACCAATGATGATAAATAAAATAATAACATACAAAAATTTTACATTATTGATTACCCGATTTTTTTGGAATAATAAAGTGAAAAGGAAAATTACGAAAAAGAAGTTAGAAAATCAGTTTTAAGGTCTTATAAAACTACTAAAAAGAATAAAACAGCCAAACTGGATCATAGATACAGCAGATGCAAGACTAAAAAGTCAGCTGAATCTTATAGTTACAAGCCAAAGACAACCTGAGCAGAATAGGAGATAAAAGAAATAGTAAAAAATTAGATAAAAATAAGATACATAGAAAAATAAATTAGAATTAAAAGAAAATGATACTACTGATTTTCAACAGAACACAAATTCAAGCAATGCAAAATATTTTATTAGTTCAAAAGAAGCTACTGAATCAATAAAAAGAAGAAGAAAATATTTTCTGCAATCAAAAAGGAGAAATCTACAAACTGAGAGAAAATTAAAAATTTACAAGAATGAAAAGCCCAAGAACTAAGAAGGGAAAATTTTAAGACTTTTTTGAATAAGAATTACTAAGCTTACAAACTTATTTTGGTAGTGGAAATGATATAACTGCTGCAAAACATTTTTAATTATAGTTATTATTTAGTTATTTAATTTGAGGAGTTCTAATTAAATAAAATTATATTTTATAATTTAGAATAAACTAATTTAAATATAACATATCGAGAGATCTTTATTTGTACCACTTTTATTTAAAATATTTTTCTTAAATAACTGAAATTTATATTTCTTATTGAGAAAATTTGTATAAAATCAAAAAATTTTACTTAAAAAGAAGCAGGTTTCTATCTAGTTGAAACTTAGGTATATTAAAAGCAAATCATATAGAAGGAATTTATATATATTTACAAATTTCCTGCTAAAATATGGTATCAAAAATTTACTACTAAAATATAAATGCCTAAAATTTAAATTTTGAAAACTAAAATTTATATCTCATATACAGAAGTAATTTTGTAAATGGTAATTTTAGTTTATGAACTAAATTATAAAATTTTTATCGATAAAATTTACAATATTTATATTCTCAAAAAATATTTAGTATAAATATTAGAAATTTTCAAGGTTATAAGTATGATTTTAAAATATAATCTAAAATTAAAAAAATTTAGCAGATAATAATGGGATATTATTAGAAACACAATGTTATTACACAAAATTAAATATAATAGAGCAATATTTGAACAACAATATTATTTAAAAAAAATTTGATTTAAATGAAAATTAAAAGATGTTGATTGTTAAAAATTCATATAAACGGAGTATAGAAAAATATTAGATTTATTTTTAAAAATTAAAGCTAGTAGAAAAAAACGAGTTATATTTTTTTCAAAAAGATAGTTGAGAGAAATTTTGAATTTTTAAGTTTATTTTCTGAAAAGGTGTAATAAGAAGAGAAAAGTGAATATAGAGAAGTTGATAAGATTTATTTCGAAAAAGAGTAAAGTTAATTGAAAAATCGAGTGATAGTGTTTTGAAAAGAGTTAGTGGAGAGCATTTTTAAAGTTTTAAAACAAAACAAAAGTTATTTATAATATCTATAACAGAAGGTAATAATCAAAGCAATTATAATGTAAAAGAACAAATTATATTACCTAATTTAGTTGCTTGATAAAGATTTTATTGAGTTTTAGCATTAATATAATAAATGAACTAAAATCACATTTAAGAATCTAATAAATGTGAGTTCAATAGATAAAAATTCGATTTCTTTAGAAACTAAATTCAACTTTTAAAAATATTTATTTTTTCTTCTAAAAGCCAATAAAAAAGTTAATACAAATAAGCATATTTGTTGATACTTTTAATTGGAATTTAAATTAAATTTCAATAGTAATCATATATTCCTAAAAGGAAAATGAATAAATTATTATAGAGTACTACAACTAATGGTAAGAGTAAAATAATAATAAAAAAGAGTATGAACAAATAATTGACTATTTATTCTATCTGTTTCTGAATTTTAAATAGATTTTTTACAATTAATTTGGATAATTTATTCATAAGTCTAGTAAAAAGTTAAGTAAAAACATAAAGATCTTAAAAAAATGCTTAAATAATGTTTAAGTAGGCTAAAAACCTAATAAACCCAAAAATTCGTAATTAGATGAATTTAAATTTAATTAACAACAGCAATTTATTGAAAATTGGGAAAAAAACATTTTCGATAAACATTCAAAACTAAGTAAGATAGAATTTGACTTCTCAAACAGAAAAAGAGATGGAATATTTAGAAATAAACTTTTATCTTTAATTAAGAATGAATTCATTTATAAAATATGCCTATTTTTACATGATTAGAAATTAAAAGATTATATCTTAATTTAAAAATAATAAAGCCACAGTTGATGATGGTCTAAAAGCTGAAATTATTAAATATGGAGATTAAGATTTCATTCCAAATTACTAAAAAAAGCGTTTTGAAATGTTTAAGCTAAAAGATGAGTTTTAGAAGAGTTTCTGGAAGAAAAAATAGAAATAGTTCTCTAATACAATAAATAAAAATATATGATGGTAAAAGAAAAAGAAGAGGCTTGATTGATATTTACAAACTTTTATTTTTCAACATATTTGTAATATTTATATCCTAAACTATATCTATTGAACTATGTCACAGTGTTCTTACATATTGAAACTATATTATATTATAATTAATTAATTAAAAAATTAACTAATTTTACATTAATCAATTTTTTAATTTTTATAATATTAAACAAAAATTGTTTGAATAAGTATTGTTATAATTTAATTTTAAGTAAATTCTTAACTAAAAAAGATCAAATTAATTCTAATAGGAAATAAAATTAATTTTAAACCAAAGCTAAAAGCAAATTATTTTTGCAGATTAAAAAACAAATTAAAATTATTTGCCTTTTTATAGATTATATTTAACTGAAATTATAAATTTAAATACTTAATTTAAATTTTAATTAAAATTGATTTTTTTACTTATAATAAATAAGTGCTTGAAAATTTTAGAATTAAAGATTATGAATTAGATCGAGAATAAAAAAGTATGAAATATATGTAAAAAATGATAAAATAGGTTAAGATTGTACCATCTTAGAATGATTTATAGGTAGCGATGAAGTCAATAAAATAAATAAAAAAAGTTATTAAAAACTTTAATAAATTAGATAATTAATTGAAAAAGATGCTATTAAACTATTGTTTCTCGTAATATTGAGATTTTTAATGTGAATTGTTAATCAAAGACATGTATATTACATATTTTTTTAATATTATTCAGACATTCTTTTCGGATGATAAAGCTATTTTTTGAATCTTTTTAAAATTAAATTAAAAAGATCCCTAAGTTACATATTAATATATAGATTAAAATCCTAAAGGAAAAATTATAATATATCTTGCTTTATTATTATTTTGATTGATTAGTAATATTTGAAAAAATTAAAAATAAATCTATTAATAAAAATAATATAATATTAATAATTTTAAAATATTAAATGTTTCAACTTCTAAAATATCTCTTTTTTATTCTTTTTTAGCTATTAATAATTTATAGGCCTTAAAAATAAATTTATGAATTTTACTTTCCATTTAATAAATTAAAAGCAAATTTAACTTCTCCTTGAGATAATTAACTGAATAAAATTATTTAATTACTTAAAAATAACTTACTATTATTTAACCTTTTAAATATAAATTTTAAAGTTAAATAGCATTTTAATACTTTTAATATATCTTTCTAGTATATAATTTATTATTTTGCTTTTATAGTATAAACAAATATTTAAATTATTTTACTATAGCTTATTGGAAAGTTTTATTAATTCTAAACACTTAAATAAGTTAAAAATTAAATTTTATATTTTGAACGATTAAATAATTAAAAATTAGTTTATTATTATTGATTTTATCTTACATCCTATTAAAATTTGTATCAGATACTTTGTTTTAGAATTCATAGGTATATTGAAGTCTTTACTAACGCGGATTCGAATTTATTCAAAATACATTTACTCTCTAAAAACCTATTATTCCCTCACTTACGTAATTGAGTCAACAAGTTAAATTTATAGATTCTATTTTTATTATCCAAATAGAAGCTAAACTATTTTAATTAGTATTAATTTAATAAATTTAAACTATTAAATTGTAAATAAGTAATCTTAGTAATCAATCTAAAAACTGTCATAATATTAATAAAATAAGCAAAAAGAAATTAAATTAGCATTTTTTAATTTTTTAAACGATAAGTCTTTTTAACTCTATAAATTATAAAAGCATAATGTAACCTTTTATAAAGATCTTAAAACTGATAAACTATTTTAATCTTAAATTATTTCCTTAACTATTTTTATAACTATTGGAAATAATTAATTTAGTTATTAATAGTTTAATTAAAAAAGTTATAAATTTAATATTTTTTTATTTATTATTACAGTATTAAACTTATTACTATATGCTATTTAGAATATTTAAATTTCTAGTAAAGTTAGCTCATCAAACATAAAAATTTAATATTTATATAAAAAAGCTTAAAAAGTAAATTAAAAGATATATAAAATTAATAAAAATTAGATAAGAATATATTATCAATCTAAATTATTTTAAATAAACCTAAATTAAAAAATGTATTTTTAAATTGAATGAATATTAAGTTACTTAGTAACATAAAAAATTAGAAATTTAATAAAATATAAGTTTTGTATTTTATATTAGAAAGGAAATTGCTAATTTAATAAATTTGTGGAAATATTAATTGTAAAAAAATTAGGATATTTCCTTTTTTAAATATGTAGATACTTTTCTTAGATCTTTTTAGTTAATTTCTGAGAGTATTTATTTCTATTCATAATTTTACTTAAATAGATTAATTAATATTATTTTATTCATTATGAAAGTTTAAAATATATTATCAATCAATCATTTTGTTCTTTCTAATTTTTAAATATTAAATTGTTTGGTACATTTCATATTGATTTTCTTGCTTGATTATTTATTCTATCATATTAATTTTTCCTATTAGCAACATGAAAAGCAATAAGTACTATTAATTTTACTTTACTTAAAGTTCTTAAATTATAAATTTTTACAGTTAATGGCATATTTAATTTTTAGTTATTCTTTACAATAATTAATAAAGAAATTTTTTAATGCTTTTAAGATATTAATTGTTAGATATTGCTAAACTTTTACTTGAATAATAAAAAGGTTAAAATTAGATAATATTAAATTGTATTAAAGAAGTTGCTAAAGGTTATTATAAATAAAGCTTTACTAAGTAAATTATATTAAAAGTATATAAATAATAAAGAATTTAAACTATGTAAATAGCTTATGCTTATTCTTCTTCATAGATAAAATAAGTTTAACTAATTTAATTAATTAAAATATTTAAACAATATATCTTTACTTTTAAAATTACTAAATCATATAAATATAACTAGATTAAGGATTTAGTTTGTTCTTTTCCCTATTTCTTTAATAAATCAAAGAAGAGATAGTGAAATTAACTTAATTTTTCCTCAAAAGTTTCATTCACTTTATTTCTTTTATTATAATGGGCTTGCGAAGAAATTATAATCTTGCCAATCCCAAATTTTATTTGCCTTAATGAATGAAAACTTTGATAAATCATTTTAGGTTGACATGAAAAATGATAAAATATATTTATAAAGGAATAATTTTTTAATTTTATAGAGAGTAATTTAAATTAAAAAACTAAAAAAGTTAAAAAACGTTATATTTTAAAAACAAAGAAATAATGCTAATTTGTAAAAATCTTTACAATGGAAAAAACTTGACTTTAAGTATAATAGATTACTTTGAATATATTATTTTTTAATATAGATGTGATAAATTTTTGAACTTGACTATGTTTATCAGTTAAAAATTTTCTTTTAATAAAATTTTAAAATATTTGAGATGATAAAAGTTAAAAATAAACAACTTATTTAATTTGTCATCTTTAAAAAATTAACTATGAATCTAAACTTTAATTTAATTTCTATTTTTTTAGAAAAACTAAAAATATAACATACTTTGGATATATAATAAATTAAAGTTTTTCATTTAATCTTTTAATTATTTATAATATAACTCTATTTTTAAAGTTAATATAAAAAATTATATTTTAGTTAAACAAATTTTAAATAATTTTAAATAAAAAATTATGAAAAACATAATTATAAAAATTAAAATAAAGCTAAAAATTATTATAAAAGAAATAGTATTTTCACTTTTAATTAATTCAAATCAATAACGAGTAAAAGTAAGAGAATATTAAACTTTTTAGAAGCTTCGTAAAGAGAATGACAAACTATCACAATAAATCAAGCACGGACTGCAAGACACATTAGACCTCAGAATGTCTAACTAGGAAAGAAAGATCAATGCTCTATGGAAGTACTAACAAGAACAGTTCAGTCAGACAAATTTCCAAGTTCTGTAGATCCAAGCCCAGAGCTAGCAGTTCGAAAACATTTTGCAAAGTCAAAAGAATCTACAAAGCTAGCAGATTCTATCAGAATATAATTTCAGTTCCGATAAGATGGAAATAGAAAAGAATTCCAAGCTGGATCAATAAAAAGGACCTAAGATAAGGAAACTATGCTACTACTACAAAAGTAAATATCATCTGTGGAAGAACTTTGGATAATTCGGAAAAGTAAAGAAAAATTCGTAGAAAAAGCAAGTTATACAGTAGATAAAAAAAGGAAAAACTAAATCTGATGTAGACAGAATGGAAAAATTTATAGATTGAAAACGGACCTTGAATTGAAAATATTGGGAAAAACGACAAGCGAATGAAATTACAAAAGATGGAAGACAAGAAATACAAGACTCGCGAGTTCTAGAGCTCGTTAAAAATAGGCTCAAACTTAAAAACTTCTTTTAAGCGTTGACTGGCTGGATCCGCTAAAAAATGTATTTAATAACTTAATATTAAGCTTTTTAAATAAATTAATATTTTTATGAGAAAAGTAATACTTTATTATTTTAATTTACAATTTATGAAATAATTTACATTAAAAAATTAAATTAATTTATATTTTTGTAATTTTTCTTAATTAATTTCAAGAATTAGCTTAAAATTTCAAGATATAAAATTATAAAATTTAAGTCTTAAATAAAAGGTTCAAGAAATAGATATTTATATTAAATATTGCTTTTGGCAAGAAAAATAAAGTTTTAGATATTTAATTTTAGATAAATTTGGTAGAAAACTGAAAAATTTTCTGCAAATTTAAAATAAAAAATTTTATAATTTTAGATAAGAAATACTTTTAAAATTTTTTAAACAATATAAGTAGACTATTTACTTTAAATTAAAAAACATACTTTATTAAGAGCTTTGAAATGCTTATTAATCATCATCCATTGCTCTAATTTGCAAGATTAGTGCAATTTTTAAATTGAAGTCGTGTTTAAACTTCTTAAAGATTTTTTCGCGTCTCTTTATCTTCTTAAAATTTCTAAAAATTATTTTTTAAATTTATACAATTTTAATAAATCAATATTATTCAATCTAATTCGTCCTTATTTTATTTATGCTTTTTCATATTTGCTTATAAAGATCTAAATAATACTAGATCTTAAATTTTTGTTAGTTTATACTAAGAAATAAGACTAATAATTTGATTTTTTAAGGAAATATTTCTAAATTTTACTATAATAATTTTAAGGTTATTTTGACAGTAGAAACAATCAAATATAAATTTGTTGGTTTCTTCATGTTGAATAATACATATTGTCACTTTTTATACAATATGTCTATTACTTTCATCATTTTTAAAGTATAATATTTAAGTTTTATCTTTAAACATTATTTTTAATTCCTTTATTTATGTCTATTTTTAAGTATATATGTAATTATTGGAATTTTTTTTATTAGCAATATTGCTTATATATTATTTATGCTTTTTTTAATTCCTTTTTAATGTTTCTAATTGTTGCATTTTATTCTTTCCATTTGTTCTTAAAAAATTTTATTTTAACTTTATCAGTTATGAAATTTTTGTAATGTTGTATGCTTTAATTTACTTTATTCTATTAATTGATTTATATTTATCTAATATTTTAACATTTTTATTAAATTTTTCCTATATTGACTGTTTTATCTTTTAACTAAGTTCATATAGTTACTTAATTTATCTGTCTTATTTTTATTTTTCTAGATTTCTTTACTAATCGTATTACTTCTATAGTTAATAGTAGAAGTTGAAATATCTGAGAGTTGCCATCTATTCAAATTTTAATAATTAAAATCTATATTTAGCAATTAATACTATGAAAACTAAAATATTTTAATGAATTTCTTAAGTATTTAAATCTACGTAATTTTTATTACATTTCTTAATTCCCTATAAGAAGATAAATTTTTTATCTTTCTTGTTACCCTCTTAAGATTTATAAAAATTCACTTTTGTTAGCATTAATTATTTTTACTTGTGCATTTTTGCTGTATTTTTTTATTTTTGACATTTTTAAAAAGCTTAGTCTATATTTTCAGAGTTCATGATTCGCGTATTTTAATTTCTAATTTTATCTATTGCGTTTAAGTTTCTTAATTTAAAAGATTTATATTATTAATTTAAGCTATTATTCAATAAATTTTATAAGGAAATCTGTTTGAGCAATTATCTCTTTAGAATTGACATTAGTTCTTTATGCTGAATATTCAGCAAGTCAATCTTTCTTTTTGGATTAAAATGAAAACTAATTCCTCTCTAATTTTTGTTGAGATGATTCCTAAAGTAGCTATTAGTTATGTTATAATATAGAAATTTATTATTTATAAGCAACATTCTTAATGAAAATTATTTAGCTTAAATTTCTATTTTAAATTATTTATAATTTATTTTTTATCTATTATAATTTTGATATTTTTAAAGTATCTTTTCCAACGGTATTGCATGCCAAATATCGTAGCTAATATTTACTTTTAATTATTTTGAATTCTAACGAATTTACTAATATATGTTTTATAATATGCTTTTGATATTTCTTAGTTATTTATCAAGGTTTATATATCTAGTTAATATTTTATTCTATACTATCTAAATTTTAATTTAATAAATAGTTCTTATCTAGTAATCTTTATATGTTATATTTAAGATCTTTTATTTCTTAAATAAACTAGTATTCATTTAACTAGTTTTTAATCTTTTAATTTTATACTATAATTATATGGTCAACAGTTTAATATTAAAACTGTCTATTTTAATTCTAAAGATCAGATAAATAGTGTTAATGTGAATTATCAGAAATTATAATAGTTTTTTACTGAAGATTTTAAATAAAAATATTGCCTATAAATATGAGAAAATTAACTAGTAAACTGTATATTTTTTAAAGAACTAGGAGTATTAAATCTTAAATAAAAGAACTTACTACCAAATAATTAGCAACTTAATACTGATAGTATAAAGCACATAATCAGTTTTGTATTGTGTGGCTGTTTAAAATTTGGCAAGCTCTATATAAAATTGACTATTTCTTTTATTGACATAAAAATACATTCTACATCAACACCTTAACAATAGGTTTGAGAAAGTCATCCTATGAACTATTTCTATAATTTATTTGGTAAATCAAGATCTGTCTTTTCCTCAGCCATTTACTTAATATAAAGATTTCATAAAAAAAGAAACTTTTCACTTTTTAGGAATTAAGAAATAATTCAAGCAATGACAATTTCTTATCAGAAAACTTGTAACTAAAGATCTATATTTTTAAATTATATTATAGCAATACTTTACTACAGTAAAGCATTCTCTTTCTGTATATTAGATTACAAGTGTCAGAAAACTATAAAGCAGGAATCTTTTTACTTCTTCATAAATTAATTAAAGAAGAGTCACTAATTAAAACTAATGTACTCTAAATATTTTACATTTTTTGTGCATTTAATTCATTAATAATAATAAAAATTAAAGAAATCAACAGATTAATATATTAAATATCTTACTAATCACTTTTCTAAGTCATAAGTAATAAAAAATGTCTAAGATTCAGAAAAATAAAGAAAGCTAAAAATGATAAAAAGTAAGCAAAATATATAATTTCTAATATTATTTTTAATATTTTAGTATTTCTTAGTTCTGTTAGATTTATCACAAAAATATCTAATTAACTACTAAGAGATAGAAGTTACTAAATTTAGAAGGGTAAAATTAGTATAATTTTAGCTTATTTTATATTTGTATTTCCATGAATAAAATATTATTAATTAAGTTATATTCTGATATTAAACTTCATTTTAATGCAACTTTTTGTTTCTAAAAGTAATTGTTAATTTTGAATACTTATTTGTTTTTAAAAACATTAAGCTTATCAAACATTTTATAAGGTAAAATATTCTACTAAATTGTTCCTTATTTATAAGATTAAAAATATTTAATAAACTTAAATTATTATCTTAGTTAATTAAAAAGGAGACAAAGCTTTTCTAATAATTCACACATTGTATTATAAAGATCTTTATTAGGTTATCAATCATTACAAAAAATGAATAAGTAAGTTAAATTATCTATTTTTCAGCTTTTTCTCTTTTATTTCTTTATTTGTATTTTTTAATTATTTATGTCGTATAGTATATCATTCGTTTTTATCTAATTATAGGATTAATTTTACTATTTATAATAGTTTAATAAAGTCTATTTTTTCTTATAGAATTATCTTTTATATTTATCGAATGTTTTCGAATTTAAATTGTAATGTTAATCCTACTTGATTTAGGAAATGAATTTCTCAATATATATTTAAAAAATTTAGTTTCTTTTTAAATTTTGATACGCTATAAGAACATAACTTGCCAAATTTCAAATTTGTTAATTTATAAAATGTAAGTCTAAACATTTTCTACTTTTTATATTATCTAAATTTTTAGATAAGATATTCGATCATAAATTCAGCTTTATTTTAAAGATTTAACAAAAAAGTCATAATTTCCTTAAAATTTTAGTTTACTTTACATATTGATTTGTTTTATCAGTTTAGAATAACCTAATTTCTAATCAACATATTTTGTTGAGATTCTATAGTTAATGATAATAGAACTTAGTTTATCTTCTTTTAATAAAATAAGCAAAAAACGTAGCATAAATACTAAAGCATTATAAGTTAAAACTATAAATAAGAGCATTTTTTTATTTTACATAGTTAAAATTATATAGTAACTAAAATATTTTCCTAATCGTAAACTTTATATTTATTTAAGTAACATTAATTTGTTAAATGCTCTCTTCGTAGAAACAATATATACATTTAAAAAATAAAATAGCATAATTTTATTAAATGCTTGTAAATTTAGAAATTTATTAATGTTTTATTTAGTGAATTAAAAATTAAGCTTGATTCTCTATTTAATTTTAATGTAATAATCTAAAATTAATTATTTTTTAAAACTTTAAAATTCTAATTTAAGGCCTGCTTGCTAATTAAATTTGAATCATCACTTTATTGTTCCATTCAAAATTTTATAGTAATAAATAAAATTGAAAATATTTTAACTATTTATTAAATATATCATCTTAAAAATTATTTGCAAAATAATAATATTATTAAAATATGAATCAAAATATAATTTAATAATAATTTAAATTAAATTAAATGTTAATTTTATTATAGTTGGGTAATTCATAATCTTAAAATATTGATCTTTTAGTCTTCATAAAATTTTCTTTCTTTTGCATTATTTTGGTTTTTTACTTTTATGATAAGCAAATAATTATTTTTTTAAACGAAATAAGCAAAAATTAAAAAAAATTATTTTGATCTTTTTACGAAACTAATTTTATATATATGTTTTATTACAATCATTATAGTAATTAGTAATATAATTATATTCTTTTATTTAATTTATTAATTTAAACATTAAAATTGTAAAATGTTTTACTGTTTAATAATATTTTATTTTCTTACATTTTTCATTAATTAACTTAAATTAATTTTTAATATGATAATTATCTACTTTAAATTTATTATTTTTGCTATTGAACTTATTTAATATTAAAAAATTGGATAAATTAAAAATTATCTCTTTAAGATCACTTTTCTTTTAGATTTTATTTTTTAATATTTATATTTCTTAATAATAAAAATTGCTTTTTACTATTTTATCTTTTTAATAAAGATTATCTTATACAATTATTTAATTTTATACAATATATATATTTTTAATTGCTTCAATAGAACACTAAATTACAATTATTTGCATTCTCATTCTAAATGCTTTAATTTTCTTTTTAAAATTAATTTCTATTAAAAACTAATTAAAGCTAATTTTAATTATATTTTTAATTTTTGTACTAAATTTGTTCAAAAAGTATAATTTTTATTTTATTTATCGGTTTATCAATATTCAATTTTTAGATTGCAGATTTCTTAATTTTCTTATTTAGAGTTACTACAAAAATATTTTAATTAATTACATTTTCTATTCTATTATTTTACGATTGATAATTTATCTTAAAAAATCCAAATCTATACTCTCTTAAAGAAGATGTATTCTATTTTGTAAAAATATTTAGCTATCATCTTATTAAATGAAAAGCGAGAGGCAACGATCTTTTAAATAAAAGTGTTTTCCACATAAAAAAATCGTTTTTTTAAACTCCACCAAACTATGCTTCTTTGATTATTTTACGAATTACAAGCTTAAAATTTGGGTCTAAAAAGTCAAAATATAAAATTTCAAGGTTTGAGTCATTTTTTATTATGTATATGATAGAATTAAAATTTGAATATAAATAATAAGTAAATAATATTTAAATATATCTATAAAATTTTAGTCTAAAAACCGAAAAAATGAAGAAAGCTACTTTACAAAAAAAGCATAAATATTTAAATGAATAAATACAAGAACTAGTACTATAGTAATAAATTTAATAAACATATTATGCTAAAACTTAATAGAATTAGCAGAATTTATAAATCTTATTTTTTATTTAATTTTGAATTAATTACTATCAATTATTTTAATTTTCAATTATTTTTTATAATTAATCTTGTTCTAAACTAAACATGATATAAAAAATACTTAATACTTTTAATTTTTCTTTATTTTAAATAAATTACTAGATAATCCATTTACACTCATTGAAATGAAAAGGAAATTTATTAAATAAAATTATTTCCGATCCATTTAAAGTTAATTTTTACCCTAAATTCATCAAAAAATGTTATTCTTTATTCAAATGCTTAACTATTTTCAATTTATTTTATTCTAAAATCTAAAAAATTTATTATATTGCTATGCTTATCGCGTCTAATATTAGTCTGAATAATACAATTATTATCATTTTTTATTTCATTTTTCTTCATAAATAGGCTTATACTCATAAAGAATAGTAAATTGATATTATATTTATAATTAAATTTTGCTAATTTCCTATAGTAAGACAAAATTTACTTAATTAAACAGAAAGTTTATTTATATCTTAATGATTTATGTTTTCCCTGTCTTTGATGCTCCCATCAAAAGTAGTTAAAATTGCTTCTTAAGCTAAAAATTTAATAAATTTGTTATTAGATTTAAGTTTAGAGATTAAATAATTATTTTTCTATTTACATAAATAGTTTCATTTTCTAATTATTTTTTAATTTTATAAATTAATATGTTAGTAAAATAATTATTCTATAGTAACTTCTAATCAATTATTTTAAGTTATCTTTTCTTAGCTTACTAATCAATTTTCTAGCAATATTTTCTTTTTTAAATTATTTATTTTAAGTTAATCTTTAAAAATAAACTTTAGATTTTCTCCTTTACTTAATAATGTCCAAACAATTACAATTTTTTTAATATTTGACTATAGAGATTTAATATTATTAAGATTACTAATATCTATTTTAAGATTTGTTATTATATATAGAATTATTAATAACACATATTTTTCATTGTCATCTATATTTATCTGTTTATGTAGCATTAAATTAATCTCCGTTATTTTCCGGTAAAACATGTTTCTACTACTTCTGAATGCAAAGACTTTGTTTATCTCAAATTAGCTTTATAATCTCCTATTTTTGCATTATTTTTGATTTAATATTTTTATGGACTAAAAAAAATAGAAAAGTTCTCTTGTAAATCATCAAAATCAACATAAAAAAATAATCTGAATAATCTTAAAAAGTAATTCTCTAAAAACCTTTAAGTATTCAATAAGTAAATTAATATATTGCATTACAAAAAATAAACACTTTAATTTCAGTTAAATACTTAAAATAAAGAAAGGCGAAAAGAGTATAAGCAGATTTGTTTTAATTTAACACAAAAATAAGGAATTTTGTGTAGCTTTCTACTAGGGAAATTACTTTCTATGCCTTTGATCTTGATCAAGTGATAAAATTAATGAAATATGATAACCTATAATTCATTATTATAATAATTATAATTTAGACTAAATGTCAAATACAGATTTATGTATCTTGGGGCTTCAAATTGGTATCAGTGTACAATTTTTTTCGGGATTGTATATCGTGCTTTTTATAAATGGATGATTACCACAAAGGATTTTCTTAGTTTCTTATGGGTATTTTTATTCATAGATGCCTAATATGTTATTAATAGTTTCTTTAGATTTTTTTATTTTTTAAGATTTTTCAGGTTTTTTTAATTTCATTTTTCTTAAGTTGCCTTCATTCTTTAAAATGTCTTTGCAAGTGATATCTAGATTTTTATTACCAATATATTTTGATATTTTTTCTTTGAATAAACTTTTATCCAACATCACAATTCTTTTGCTATGGCTTATAAAAAAAATCATACTTTACTTTTATTAATGCTGAAATTTATGTAAATCTTCTTTTATAATAATTCTTTGCGATTATGTTGATTGGCTTAAGACATTTTATAAAGATAATTTTTGCTACTAAAATATTTTTTATTAATTAAATTTTAAGAATTAATATTTCACTGTTTGGTCTTCTTTGCTGCTCATTAAATCCAGGATTTTAACTCCTTGATTAAAATAATTTCTTTACTATGCAATTTATAATTTCACTTTTTCAATTTTATTTAAATTAATTTGTTATTTTTAGTTTCAGATCAGTTTATTCAGTCAGACAAACATTACTAACTAGATTCTCGATTTTGTTTTAGCTTTTTTGACTCCTAATTAGTCTCTTTATTTCTAGATTTTCTTTTTTAATTATTAGAGAGACAAATGCTCTTTCCATTTTCTTTTTTAATAATTAATTATTGTTATTAATATATATAATAAAAAAATCCCAAAAAAGCAAATCTCTACCAAAAAACTTGATGACTCTTAATAGATTGTTGCCAACGATCTTTTCATACTTTAGATTGTATAAAAAAATTAGCAAATGATGCTAATAATCTTAATTAACTAACTTAAATCTTGATGAATTATATGGAACTTTTATATCTAAAAACTAAAATTAAAGATGTAAATTACTTAAAAAACAACCTTTTAGTAAATTTAAGAAAGAATTTTATAAAATAATTAGATCGTAAAAGAAATTTAAAATACTAGAAATTATAAGACACAACAATCCTAAGTACTCAAAAGTCCAATGGAAATAGAACAATTACCTTCAACAAAAGATATTCTAAACTGAAGAAAAAAATTCTGATATTGCAAACAATTTGGATTTAAAGTTATTATCAATTTAAATAAAAAGAACAAAGAATAATAAAATCTAATGGGAAAATAAATTTAAAGTATATTATATTTTAGAAGGTTTATTTTATAGGAAAAAATAATTCAAGCTAATTAAAAAAATTTAATATACTTAAAAAGCAATTAATGAATTTAATAAAAAATAATTGCTAATTGACTTAAAGAAAAAAATAATGAAAAATAATCTAAAAGCCATCAAGATTCCTGTCAATGAAGTTCAAGCAAGTTTGAGGTGTATACTTTTTTTAGCATCTAATTCTTAAATCGTGCCAATCTTATTAATGGTGATACTACGTTAGTTAATTATTATTAATATATAAATACATTATTTATATATATTATAATTTGGAATTTTATTAGCTCTACATGATTGTATATATGGCTTAAAAAAAGTAAATTTGATTTTGACAATTTATAACATTATTATAATTATTATATGTTCTAATATTTTAATTTATAATTTAAAATTTAAATTTTCTACTTTCTCATGAAAATATTTATTAATTAATTCTGTTATTTTGCCAATTTACACTTATATTTAAAAAAATAAAACAAATTCATATAAATATTAACGTTTTTTTTGGTTCAATTTTTCTATAAATTTTGAATCATAGAATCAAAGAAATATTTTTACTTCCTTTCTAATTGCTAATAAAATCAAATAAATCAGAATATTTTATATTTACTGTCCTAAATCTAATTAATAATTCTTTTCATTAATCTACTCTTTTCATATCTTAATTGATTTATATTTATCAATTAGCACAGCTTTCACTAAGACAGATATTTTTAAAGTGTTTTTTTAGTTATAGTAATATATATAACTATTCTGCTTCTCTATCCTATTATTTTATATTTTTGCAAATCTATCAATTTCAAACTAATTTTATGTTTTAAGATATTAGTAAAACCCTTGCTAATTGTGGACTTCCTTAAGAGTCTAACTAAGGAAACTCAATAGAATACTTAGTAATAATAAATTCAAGAATTCCAAGTTACTGAATCGCTAGAAAATTAATCTAGCTAAAGAAAATTATTTCGCCTGGTCTTTTATCATTAAAATTTAATTAATTCAGCTGATATTAAGAAGTTTATCCTTAGTGTGGATCTGAAATATTAAAGAGGTAAAATCAAGAGAATTCCTTCCTCAATAGAAAATTAGGTTAGATGCAAAGAATGTAACGATAAAAGAATTAAAGATAAAGACTAGCATGACTCAATTTTCATCAAATGCTAGATTGTAGTAGCGTAAGTATATAGAAAAAAGAGAAAAAATGGAAAACTTCTTATAAAAAACCTCTTCTCAAAAGGATTCATCTTACGAGCAATAAAATATATTTTAAGCACTCCAATTGCTGTAATAAGAAAATTTCAACCTCCTAAGAACAGTTCAAGAACTAGAAAGAAAAATAGAGTACCTGATGTACAATTAATAAGAATAAATGAAAAATTAAAATAAATAGACAGGAAACAACAAAATAGAAGAGCTAGAGAAAAAATTCGACTAATTCGCAGAACTAACTGAAAGCATATTTTTGCAAAATATACAGGGGAATGATCCTATGGATGTGGAGAAACAGCCTGCAATAAAAGATATTCCCTATAGGAAAATACTGCGATGCTGATACTGCAAGAGACCAGGACACAAAGTTAGAAACTGCTTCTAATTCCAATAAAAACAAAAAATAGAAAATTTAAAGCTATGAAGAACCATAAGTAAACTATATTGCACTGAGGAAGGAAGAATTTATAGAAGAAAGATGTACACAGGGCATGAAATTCTAGAAGACGTGATTATAGCAGGACAAAGAAGAAATGAACAAATGCTTGGAATGAAGATTGATTGAAGCAAGATTACGAAAATAAAAAAGAGAGAACACAGCACAGATAGATATGTGCTTCAAGAAGAAGACCCAGAAGAAGACTGGAAATGGAAATTTTAACAAAACTATTAAACTTTAAAAAGTGACGAACCTTATTGATAGGTGGGATCACTATAATTAATAATAATAATTATTATATGCCAGGAGCAATTTCTTCCTACTCCTCCTGTAGTAGGAAGAAACTAACTGTTTATAGTATGTAATCTAATGTGTAAATAAATTAAATAGACTTGCTGACTAAATTAAAGAAACTTTTTAAAAGATAATTAATTTATTATTTACTATCAATAAAAGTATTCAGAATTAATTTTTATCATATATTAAAAAATCAAGATTATGTGAAGATTCTTTGATTCTAATATATTTTTAATAGTTAATTATTAATCTTTAATAAAATAAAAAATAAGAGAAAGCATTTTTATATTATTTATTAAGAAAGCTTCTAATAGAGTAATTAATTTTGACAACTGATATGAGAAAGCAATACTTCCCGTAAATAAAAAAATTAGTATGAAAAATTATGAAACTCACTTCGTTTGAAAATGTAAAAATATTAATGGATAATAACTGATCAGAAAAATAGAAAAAAAATGAAAAAAAACATTTTAATTTTGCAAAAATAAGATAAAAAGTACTAGAAGAGACAAGAAAAAATTGATACAGAAAATAAAAGAAAACTGGAATAAACCAGACAAGAATCCTAATAGAGCGATTGTGTTCAATGGAAATATATAAAAGAAAATAACTAATATCAAAATAAATTTGAGATCTATGCAAAATTTCGAAAATTGATGATACCTACGATGGAAATGTCCGTAGCAAGAGAAAATAAGAAGAGCAATCGGAGATCGATCTGATATAAAATAATGACTTTCTTTCCATCAAGCTATGAGAAGATCTGACGGAGAAAACGAGAATTACCAGACGGAAGCTAATATGCTTTTTAGAGAAAGGAGAATCTTACAGACTTTTAAAACTTTTAAAACTTCTAGCTGAAAGTTTAACTTATTTTGAATTGAATATAAAAAATAATTAATTATTGATAAAACTCATAGTGATATAGAAAAACTTTAGCATTCTTAAATTAAAAAGTTAAAAAAATATTAAAGATTTCTTTTACTATATAATTACTAAAAGTTATAGTAAAAATAATTAAAAATTTAACAATATAAAAAAGAATAAAAATTTACTTTTAAAGCATTTAAATTAATTTGAAAATAAGAATAAAATATAAAATTATATAATTATATAATTATATCAAAATCTTAAATAAATAAAATAATAAAAATTATAATTATATAGAGATAATAATTATAAGCAGAAAATTATTAAACTAATAATAAAACATCAATTTTTCTAATGATAAATAAAAATAGTTTAAAAAGTGTAATAAAAAAATTTAAATTTAAATTTAAAAATAAAAATGAAAACGTAGATATATTTTTCTTCGAAAAATTAAAAGATAAAATATAAATAATTTTAAATAAAAGGCATTTTTTTAGATAATAGCGAAAATTAAAGAAAAATAAATTTAATATAAAAATTTAAATTAACATAAACTAAAGATTCATTAAAAGCATATAAATAAATTACTGATTATAAAAACTTAGTTTATTTAACTTAAATTTCATTATAAGAAAAATATAATTTTATAGATTATTTGCTTATCAATTCCTTTTGCTTGAAAAGTAAATCTAAAGACGATGCAAACTAAATTAAGATTACAAATGAAGATTATTTAAAAAGAGTATAAAAATAATTTTTTAAATATAAAATTAGTTAAATTGATTAAATATTAGATAAAATAAGTTTAATATAATTATAAAATTAATATATTATTACTATAACCGATAATAAATAATTTCCATAAATTTGTAAAATAAAACTTCTATTATTCAATTTTTTTAAATCGCTTGATAAAAGAAAAAAAGATTAAATTTAACTTGAAAATATTTATTATTAAAGATATTTTTATTTGGAAATAGGATATTATTATATAATTTATAAATCACAACACATTTATTTCTTATCAAATGAAAAATATAAAATTTAAATATTCTAAACTTTTAAATATTTTTTATATTAGATAAAATTTTTTATTTTTTATAAATTATTCTAATAATTTCATAAATTTATTTTATTTTACTAAACTATCATTATGCAATTATTGATATTTTACTTCTAATTTTAAATAAGATAGCTGAATATTTAATAAATTTTGTTTTTTTCTAAATTAACTAAAATAGATAAATTAAATTAAATATTTGTATTTTAACTCTTTATTATGAGATACTTTAAATCCTTCAAATTACTGTTTTAATTTTAATTATTAAATATTTAAAAATTATGAAGAAATAAACTAGAAATAATTTATTCTTTGCTTCTCTTCTTTATTTAAAAATATACAAGTTTCTTTCTGAAAGGATTAACATAAGCAGAAGTTGACTACATTAAAAGAATAGCTTAAGTCTAGATTTACTTATAGAGATTTTAAGAAATAATGAACTTGTTAAGAAATTACAAGGCAAGAACTCTACTCGGACATATCGAAACGTTTAAGTTCTTGGATATATAAATTTTTAATTTAGAGATATTGATGTGAGATTTAAATTTTCATAAGATAATAAGTTGATAGTTAAAGTTCTGAATTAATTTATAAAATAATTACTAAACAGGTGACTTATATTTATTTTTAGATTACACTACCTTATTTCTTTTGCAATATAATCATTTTAGATAATTATAAAATCTTTATGTTTGGAAAATTTATTTAACTATAAATTTAAAATAAATTAAATTTTTAAGAAAAAATGTAGTTTGAAATGTTTTTTTTAATTTTTTTATTCCTAAAAAGAATATTTTTCTAAATTTTTAAATGATCAATTTTTTATTTTACATTCAACTAAACCACTATTTACTTTATCCTATAAAGTAAATTTCATCTTTAAATAATTTTTAATGAAATTTGTTCAATAAATTTTGAATAATTACTAATTTTTTAATTTATATTTAAAATATTTTATTATTTTGTTTGCTTTTAGTTAATTAAAACACTTAAAAAATAACTTTTTATTTTTATTTCTATTTTTAATAAAGAACTTTAAAATATTTCACCCAGAAATTAATTATGTTTTTCAAAAAAGTTTATATTTTTTACTTAAAATTTTATAAATTAAGATAAAATTTAATTAAAAGAAGGATAAATGAGATAGTTAAGATTAATGATAAGATAAAATTTCTAAAATAAGATTAAATATAAGATTATAATCTTAATTTTATTATAAAATAATATTAAAAATTATAATAATATTTTTGGAATATTTTTAATCCTCTTTAAACTGAGATTAAATTAGAACATCTAAAATTAAATACAAATTATAATAAATGAAATTGTCGCATAAAAATATTTCACATTATTGATTTTCATAAGATTTTTTTGAATAGTAAAGTGAAGAAGAAAAGTACGAAAAGAAGTTAGAAAATCTGTTTTAAGGCCTTATGAAACTACTAAAAAGAATAAAACAACAAAACCAGATTTAAAATGTCAACTAGATCTTATAATTACAAGCTAAAGACAACCTGAGCAAAATATGGAGATTAAAAAATAGTAAAAAATTAATAAACATAAGATCATTAGAAAAATAAATTAGAATTAAAAGAAAATGATACTACTGTTTCTCGACAGAACACAAATACAAGCAATGGAAAATATTTTATTAGTTCAAAAAAGCTACTGAATCAATGAAAAGAAAGAAAAAGAAAATTATTCTGCAACTAAGAATGAGAAATTTACAAAATGAGAGAATATTAGATTTTACAAGAATGAGAAGCACATAACTAAGAAAGAAAAATTTAAAGAATTTTTTGTATAAAAATTAATAAAATTACAAACTTATTTTTAGAGATGGGAACGATATAACTACTTTTAAACATTTTTAATTATAATTATTAGTTAGTTATTTAATTTAAGGAGTTCTAACTAAGGTCCGATTATATTTATAATCTAGAATAAACTATTTGGCGTTTAAATTAAATTTGCAATAGTAATTATATATTCCTAAAAAAGGAAAAATGAATAAAATCATAATAGAATTTCTCCAACTAAGGATAAGAGTAAAATAATAATAAAAGAAGTGTGAAAAAAATATTTTAATACCTTAATTTTATCTATTTACAAACTAAAAATCTATTTTTTTAAATTAATTTGGATAATTAATTAATATCATCTTATTATATGCCTGATAGTGAAAAAAGTTAAGATTTTAAAGATTAAAGCATAAGTCATTTTAAGACATTTTAAAATTAATTTTTTTATAATTCATATTTTGTTAATAAGGATTACATAACACTTTTAAAGGGTTTAGGATATAATCATATAAGATTTAAGATAATTGGTGTATTATAAATGAGCTTGAAAACATCTATAAGAAGAAATTAGAACTGAATCAAAGATAAAACTGAAAATAATAAGTTCACTGAGAGAGAAAAGAGAGTGAACATTAAGACCTTTTTATTAAATCCTGGAGCAATCCGATTATTGAGCAGGAAGAGGCAAAATACCTCCAAAATTGCCAAATTTGATTTTAATAATTAATAATTAAGTGATAATTTGAATAGAATTTTGTTGTAGGAGATCTTGGGATGGGTAAATGATAGTATCGTTAATATTTGTATACAAAAAGAAATAGAAAAAAATGTACTATAATGATTATATCATTATAAACATTTAAATGATAATTAATTTGTTAATTTTACTTTTCTCAATATTATCTTATTTAAGGATAATATTCCAATCACTGTTGTCTTTATCTTTATTTTATAACATTATTGGAAAAAAGATAACTCAAATAAAATATAAGATTAGTAGATAAAAGATAAAATATATAAGTAAAAATATACAGATTTTTCCCTATTGGTTTATTAAATTTTCTTTTAATAGATAAAGGATATCTTGAAGGTTAATATTAAGTCATTGAAGAAATATATAAGTCAATGTAAATTAAACATTATAATTGCTTATTCAGATTTAAGGTAAAGGAAAATTTTCTTAAAATCTAATTAAAATTACCGTGAGAATAAAAGTATTAATATAACAAATAGAAAGTTTATATTTTATTTAATTTGGAAAAATAAAATAATTAAAATAATTTTCATGAAGCATAAAAGACATCAAATCTAATCATTGGAAATTCAAAAAAATATACATTTTTTTTAAAGAGATGCTGAGGGATTTTTTCAAAATTTGAAAAATTCTAAACCATAGAAAAATAAATCAAATGAAACTTAATTAAGAAATTAAAAATAAAAACATTGATTAATGAAAAAATGTGATAATAAAAAAATTCTAATAATTCTTTAATAGTTTAATTTTGAGTATTTAAAAATAAATATTTATAATTGTTGATAATAAGATTGAATATTATTAACTCTCATATTTTTCATTAGTACTGATAAAATAGATTACGGTGTTGCTATTAAATTTTCCATTTATCTGACTTTATATTTTCAACTTATAGAATTTTTTAAATACATTTATTAAAGAAACCTTTAAACATATAGGTAAAAAAATAAGCATTATTTCTATAATACAGCTATATAAAAATTTAAAAGAAAGGAAGCAGCTAGAAATATACTAAGAAATTAGATTGTCTAATTTATTTCCTGAAATTACTTACGCCAACTTGAATAAATAACATAACATAATAAATTAGCGTGGTTCTGCCCTTATTATGACATCCACGAAGTAATGTTTTAATTAAAAATTTCTGAATTTCCTTTCTCATTGCTTTAATTCAAAAATTTGAAACCCTTTTCCCTTAATTCTTGTGGATACTTTCGAAGGCCGTAGTTGAAGCTCTTAAAGAGTTCTCATTCTTATACAAACGTCAGTTTTGAGTAGTCTTCTATAATTAAAAATCTTAGAAATTAAATTTGTCCTCATCTATGTCTTGTTTTTTACCCAAGCTTCTATCCAATTGACATCATAGAGAATAGAAGGGTTTCTGAGACGCGAACTACAGAATAATACTCGCTTGTTCTGATATTGAGTTTAAAGCTAAGGAATAGCTTGAGGCTCATCATCCATACTTTAAATCACAATAAATAATATAGATTAAAAATGATCAGTATATATAAGTTTAGAACTAAGGTTTTAATTTAAAAAGAATCTTCATGTAATCCATTATCCTATTGATAATCCATATTTTATATGTGAATAATATGAGATTCTTGGAAATATGTTATAATTTACATATTATTACTATAAAAGGAAATTATTATCATAAAAGATTAGGAATTAGATAAAAGGTACTTTAAATTTCTTAATAAGATCTTAAAAACTTTTTTAAAATTATTTTATTTGAGTATTTATATTTAAAAATAAAAAAGTATCACAAAATGTTAATGTCAAGAAGACTTGAATTGCTTAAAATTTAGAAAATTTAAAAAAATGTAAAAGATTTAAAACCCAAGAATGATTGAAATGTGAAAAGAAAAAGTTTAATTTAAAATTAAAAGACATTAATTAGCGATTTTTATTTAAAGAAAACAATTCTTGTAGTTAAAGGCGTCGATATACTCTTTTATTTAACAATAAAAAATAAAAAATAATTTGATTATTTAAAAATTTATTTGTTTATGTAACAAAATTAATAATATATAATATATAGATTAAAAAATTATATTGTTATTTTCACTTTTTATTTCAAATTTTATTTCATAAAAATACTTCTTCAAGATTATTTCAAATTAGAAAAAAAAATTCAGTATTAAAAAGTAATGAACCTTATAATTTTAATTTGTGGTTAAATAAATAAAAAATAGAAAAATCTAAATTTTTAGGTAATTGAAGCTTAAATTTTTTAATTAAATTAAATTAAGGAAATGACCTATCATTTTTATGATAAAGAGCTGAGAGGGATCTGTCTAAATATTTTTAAAAGTATGCTTCCTTTTGGATATATCAATGTTCTTTTTAACTTTTTACTATAGAAATTTCCTCCTTAGTAGAATAATATTGACGCTTTTCTTCATAATTCTTATTATTTTCTTTTTGTTTCTCTTCATAATTCATCTGTCTTTCTTTGTTTGAATTCTTTGTATTCCTTGAATTACCATAGAAGGTATCAAGTTGATTCGCAATAGAAACATTTTTTATTATGTTTGGTCTTTGCTCATATTCTTTCCGCTTCTCTCACAGCAAGTACATGTTGTTTTAACTGTATGTCTCCAGAATCATTTCCACCTCAGGTATTGGAGGCTTAAATCCAGTTGTAACTCCAGGAAATTCTATCTTGGTTTCTTTCAGTTTCAATATTTCTTCCTCTTAAATAGGTATATTAATGCATATCCTAAAAATCCAGCAATTCCTCTGCAATATTTGTTCTAACCTTTCCCTCATTTAGGCATTTTCATATCTTAGTGCTCCTTCGAGCTTCCGTAGTTCTTCAACATCTTCCATAACGTCTCATTCTTCAAAATCTTCTTAGTAATATTCAGCTTCATGTACCTAAAAGATCTAACTTTTGAAGGAGATCAGGTTTTATTAATTTTTTTTTCAGGGCCATGAGTTAGGTTTGCCCTGATTCATATCCGTGTTTTTGTGACTTTGAGTAAGAGTAATTTCAAGTTTCTCTTCGACTCTTATTTTTTTCTTTTTCTCCTCCATTGCACTAAAGCTATTGCGGAGATGTTCAACCTTATTTTTAATAGATTTTATTTATGAGTTTATTATTTATTAAATGAAATACTTTTTTAAATTAAGGCAACACACAAACCAAAATATTATCATTTTTTGTTATTGACGAAATGTGGTAATTAATAATATTTTATTTCATTTTTATTAATTTACGATCTGTTTCAGATTTAAATTTTTCACTGAATGTAATACTTATTTTAAAATTTAATTATCTTTACATATCTGCCTTCTTATATTGTTAAATTCCTAGTCAAATCATCTTCAATATTATCGTTTAATAAATGTTCTATAGTAAGAAAACATAAAATTATAGTAGCTTAATAATTATTATAAATTCTTCATACTTTATTAGCTTGTGAGCATTGTTAAGAAGATATATTATTATCATTTTCATAATTTAAAAAAAAGAATTATTCTATGGAAAAACATGTTATAATAAAATAATAGATTAAATATATTTTATTATACCCTTCTTATATCATTATGAGACAATAACTCCTGTAAATTAATTTATCTTTGTTTTAAATTTTCTAATATAAATACTACAACTAGTTATTAAATTTAAGTTTGTTTAGATTAAAAATTTTGAAATCTTAGGCTTCCAATCTTTTAGCTTGTAAATATATTAAAAGTTTAGAATTTTATTCCAACTTTCCAATTCCATAACTTAAAATTGCCCTTTTATCTTTTTTGATTTAATCCTAGATAGTATATTGTTAATATATATTTTTAAATTTTGTCATTTTAGGGTTCAATTTAAAAATTTTAATTAAATAATCATCTTTTATTTCAAATAACCTTAAAATAGATATTATATATATTTATAAAAATAAAATTAGCGCAATTAGAATTATTTCTAAAAGCTACAAATATTAGCTTATTGGAAATTTATTTTATTCTACTATTATATTATACTATTTTATATACTATTATTTTACATTTATATAGCGAATTTATGATTCTTCATATAAAAAGTCTACTATATTATCTAAATATTTTAGTTAATAAGAAAAATTTAACTTTTTTTTATATTCCTATTATTAATCATTCTTAATCGTTTATAACATTGAATTGATTAAAATTTAATATCAAGATTATACGTATATTAAGATTTAATAGCTAGGAATAATTTCATATTTTTTGGATTTTCTTATACTTTTATCTTATATAAAATTTATTCTGAGTTATGTTGACTTACATGTTTTTAATTATGTATTAAGTATCTAAAGATATTTTATACGATTTTTGATTTTTTTATCTTCAAAGAAATTTTTTTCTATTAGATTTAGTATTTAAAATTAAGTTGCTTTTGTTTTTTTCGTTTCTTCTTCTTTTCTCTTTTCACATTAGAAATGTAGAATTTAGGTTTTCTTCTGGCTCTTTTATTTAATATTAAGTATTTTTTAAGTCTAATTTTTTTTAAATTATTTACTTTTTAACTCTATTTTTCGCATTTTTTACAAGATGCTAAAAAAATACAAATTCTCTAATATAATATAATTAAATTTTTAAATAAGAAGATTCAACTTCAACTGAGAGTGACAAAAACTCTGGTACCTTTAAGTGTCTTTTTGTGAAGAAGCGAGTAAGAATCTTGGAAGAAATCAAGCAGGACTTGAAATATTGATTAACGTTTAAGAGGTAAGATCCAAACATTAAGGTCTCTAAAAAGTAAGGAAAATTAATATAAAGCAATGTTGAACGAAAATAATTTTTTAAAGTAGCGCTTCAATCACGGCCTTATGCAAGACAAGAAATTCAAGAAAAGTCTAGCAATGAGGGAGTATTTCATTTAAGAGTTTTTTAAAAATGATAAACTTTACTAAAAAAACTGCAAGCCATTGAGATGCTGCACGCTCTATTATCAAATCGTTTTTATTACATGAATAAACTTCTTGATTTTTTAATGTTTTTCTTTACATTTAAATTAAAAGTTCTAAATTTATCATATTTGACTCTATAATTACCTTTTATATATTTTTTCATTTATAAAAGAAATTAAGATATTTATCTTGCTATTTAAAAGATTAAAAAAGTACTATTTAATGAAACAGAAAAATTACAATAATTAAATAAATATAAATCTTAGTAGCCTATATATTTATTAAATATTTAATAAGATAACAAATTGCGAATAATGTAAGGTTTAAAATAGAATTATAAGCATGAAAAATAGTAAATAAAAACAATAAATGATATTTAAGAATATTTTTATAATGATCTTAAAATATTAAAGCAAATAAAAATAAAAATATTATATTAACAAATATAATAAGATTTTTATAAATATTTCAAACTTTATTTATATTAATAAGTATAAAATTATGCTTAAAAATTAGGTATTATAAAATAAAAAATATGAATAATAAGCTGAAATTATTAATATTCCATAAGTTATTTTAAAACTTAATTATAAAAATTTAAATTCGCTTATAGCAAAAATGAATAGCTATTCAATATATTTCTAAATTAAAGATTCAAAATAACTAATTTAAATAAAATTTATTGACTATATTATCTTAAGTTTCCTTTCATACTCTAATAAAATATAAATATATTAAAATGGACTAAAATTATAAAGCTACATTATAAATAACTAAATTTTCTTATTTCTAAAGCAATTATATTCTTATTTTTTTAAACTATAAGATAATTTTAAATTTATACTATTTAAAAAATGAATAATTTATGCCGAGTAAATAAAATGGGCCCTTTTTTGTTAAACCAAAATTACATTTTCAAAAGTAAAAATTTTTAAATGAAAGTGATAGCCTTCTCAGAATTATAGATATTAATAGAAAAATTAATATCTTTTTGACAACTTTTTAAAATAAAAAAGTGGAAAAAACTTAATAAATTTTTAAGTAATATAATCTGTTTTAATTATGTAAAAATGATAAACATGTATAATAATTTTATAAGCAATTTTAATCGTATAAAATACATAAAAGTTAATCTGCTTTATTTATCTAAATTATAAATAGAATGAACAAATTTGAAGTTTGATTCCTTAAAATTATATAAATTTGAATCCAGAAATATCTAAAATTATTTATTTTTAAATAAACAAATTTTAATTTAGTTTTCTTATAGGTAATATTTTAAATTTTAACTATTTTTTCCAAAAAAAATTTACTGAAATTAATTTGCTGTTTTAGTTTAGGAAAAATTAACAATTTCATTTTTTTTAATCTTGATTGGAATCAATTCCTTTTTTAATTGAGTTATTTAATTTAAAAAAATGTTTTTGATAAATAATTTTTTCTAATGACATATTATCAATTGAAGAATAATTATTTCAATTTTTCGATTTTTCTGTTTGCTAATCATATAAGAATATTTTCGGTTAATTTTACAAGCATTTATAAATCTTTAATGATGTAAAAATTCTTATAAAGATTTTTTGTAATATTTTTCTGAAATTTATACAATTATCATCCTTTTAATCATTTAGAAACTATTTACTGAGATATGATTTTATATCAAAAACATATGAAAATTCGTCTTTCTTAACTTTTTTAATTTCAGACTTTTAATCTACTATAAACTCCATATCAACATCTATATTAGTATTACAACTATCTCAAAAACTTAAGAATTTTTTTTATCTAATGTGATTTTTTTTTACATTTTTTAAAATATAAATAAAAGATAATCTATTAAAGTCTTTTGAGTACAAGTAAATTTATTATTATTATTATGAACTAAATTAAAAAAAGGTTTAGCATTCTCTGGGGGTCTCAATCAGGTACTTACCTATTACTATTTTTGTAATAAAGATCAATACTACCTTCTTGATTAAGTGGATAGGTGACCACTGTTGATTCTTAATCTATCCAACAAATATTTTTCTCTTATAAATTTCTTTTTGATGTAATCCATAGTTTATTAATCTAAGCCCATATTCTGTTTTGTTCTTTTTCGTTAATTTTTGCAAGTTATGCATTTCTTTAATAAATGAATCCTGATTTACAGTATCAACATTGCTTGAGTTCTTATATTGATTAATTTTTTTTATAAATATCTTGTTTTCTATTTTTTCTAATCTTTTAATTATTCTGATTTTAAATTTATAATTCTGGAATTTCTTCTTTTTTTTATTTAAGGTGGAGTTTTTTTCTAATTCCATTATTGATTATTGGGTAAATTTGATTAAGATTATCTTTATAATTATTCTTCCGTTACTAATAATCGATTTTAAATTAGTTATTTTCTTAAATTCGTTAATTTACTATCCTGAAAATCAATATTGCACATAAGTTCTCTCATTTATACAAATTGATAATATATAATTTCTTTGTATCGGAAAATTTATTTCTTCATTTTCGATTTAGTTTTAGATTATTTAACATATGTCATTTTTATTCTTCTACTTATTACGTGCCAACAATCACTTTACATTGGAAAGAATAATTAGCCTCTGATGTAATCATCTATTTTGATTTTTCTTTGCCGCCTTTCTCTTGACTTTCCTATTTTATTTTTTAGAAAAGTGAATAACTATTCCGTTTTTAACACGCAATTCCTCAATCTTCTTGTAAATAAATATATAAATAGAATTTATAAGAATTTAGAACGATTAAAAAAATCATAATCTATAATCTTTTAAAAGCAATCTTTTCCTCGAAGCATAAAAACTGAATTTTACACTCGTAATTTAAAATATAATTAAAAAATGTAAACATTAAAACAATAATATAATATTCTTATCTATAAAATTAAATTTATTTACTTAGCAATATAAATATTTTTTTAATAAAAATATGAATAATTTTTTACGTAAAAATGAACATTTTAAAGTTAATTTATTTTAATTGTAAAAATCTATGATTTTTCTAAGTTAAAATATCAAAATTATATATTAATTAATTATATTCAAGTTTATAAAAAAATTTTGAATTAGTAAATGCTGTATAAAATTTTTAATTTTATACTTAAATAAAAATGAAAAATAAATGATTTAATTCCTTTAATGAAGAAAAATAGAGAAAATAAAGTATATATAATTTTGATCAATTTGAATAAAAATTAATCAAAAGCCAAGTTTGATTCAAACTTTAGATAAACAAAATGAAAAAGTTAAATTTTCAAATTAAACGTTTTATAAGAGAAAAGATTCTATTAAAATATAAAGTATTTCAATTAATTTATAAATCAATTTAAAAAATAGTTTTCTTTATTGAAATATTTCTTTACTGAATTAATATAATTTATGAAACAATCGGTAATATTTGTTAAAATCTTTTAACGCTGTCTGTTTTTTCGACAGGATGTAAGGTTTTCCTTCAAGGTAAGTTCTAAAAAATCAAAGTAGTGTGATTCTTCTAGAAGTATACTGCATATATTAATTAATTTAAAATTAAAATTTTACTTCTAATAGTTAAAATAAATTGCTTGATTAGAGTTAATAAATATAAAAAAAAGCATTTCTTATTATTGAAAATTAAAAATCGTTAAAATTAAGGAAATCAAAAAAATAAAGAATGTCATCTAGTTATAATTTCAGATTTAAAATATCTTTTAAATTTAAGTATATATTACATCTATTTTATTATCCTAAGCTTCTAGCATAATTCAATTATTTATATTAAAATAACATCAAATTATATATAAAATGTATAATTTTTGAATTATTTAATAATGTTTGTCTGGTTACGTTTTAACTACTTATAAACGAAAAATACTTTTTATACTCAATGATATTTATTTTACATATAAAACTATATCAATTTTTAATAACAACATATCTTGATTTCAATTAAAATATTGTTTTTTTAGTTTAGTTTTTCGTAAGAGACCCTACCCTATTAATATCATTCATCATTATATGAATTTAATTAGAAAGGTTTTAATTTTTTTGATTTTTTTATTATTTTTTTCCAAATATATTAAAGATTAAATTTATTTTATCAATATGATTCCTTTTACCTATAAATTTCTCTTAAGTTATTTAGTAAAGTTTTTCTTTATTTCTCCTGATACATCTTCAATATAAAATTTTCAGTTTTTATATTTTTTCCAACCATTTTTTTCTTGCTTTTTTAGACATTTCTCCTTTTGTGTAATATAATTGTTTCTTTCTCTTTATTTAAAATTTAATCTGATCCCCTTCTATTTACTTTCAATCAGAATTTTACTTATATTTTCAAATTAGTAGGTTAATTTTCTATACTGATAACTGTTTATTCTATTTTTTTATTTTGCTAATCTATTTTCTGAAATTTTTTCTTGATTGGGTATTCTGGTTTTATTACAAACTTCGGAGGAAATTCGAACTAATTTTCTTAATACAAAAGTTTTGAATTTTTTTCTTCTATTGTTAAAGTGTTCCATAAATCTTTCATAGTAATTTTTAAAATGTTCAATCTCTACTTACCTACTTACAAGTCTAACTTTAATTATCTATTCCAACGCAATTTTTCTGTTTTTAAAGTACCATATTCGTCCTTTTTCGAAATTATTTCGCCTTATTTAATATTTTTGCTTCTTAAGTAGGAGATTCCCGTTACTAGCATAGGTTTACAATATTAGTTCCTATTTCATTGATTTTTGAGAAAATTTTTAAGACATTTTATGAAATTATTATTTTTATTTAAAAACATTCTAATACGATATTTTCATTTAATACGTTTTAAAAAATTCATTTAATATTGAGATTTATTGTCGAACATATAAAATCACATATAGAATAGTTTGAAATAAAAGTTAGTATTTAATGCTTAAATTAAGCAAATATTTTAAAATAAAAGTAATTAAATATCTTTTTGATTTAGAGTTAAAAACGCGAAATTTTAGATATTTTAATTTTTGACAAAAATTTATTAAATTTTATTATATTTATCAAAAATCATAAAAATGCTGGAGATATTATTTCACATAACATTTTTTAATTTAATGAATCTATTTATTTAATTTTTCTGATTACAGTATGCCATATTTTTCTATGTTAATTGCTTAAAAATATATTTTAAGTTTTTTCTTTTCAAATTAGATAGTTGAAATGAATATCATTACCATTCTAGTAATGATTATTTTAATATTAACTTTCATTATAATTTCCTTTATTAAAATTTTCAAATTTTTATAGTATTTATTCAAATTTCATTTATTATTTTAGCTTATTATTATATCATTTTTATTTCATTAACAAAATTTTAATTGGAAATGCTTCATAATATATTTAAATTTTTTGTCTTTCACTTTATTTATTTAATATTAAAAAAAATAATTTAAATTTTAGCAAATTGAATAAGATTTGTTAATATCTTAAGAGTAATTTTAATTTTAATATTTTAATTATAATGATTCTAACTATTAAAAATTAAGTCTTCATTATGAGTTATTTCGCTTCTTTAGGAAAAACAGCAATTCATACTCTCTACTGTTTATAAAAATGTTTGAAATCACAATTTTTACGAGATTTGGAGTTTAGTTCATTTAGAAGAGGGTTAGTTAGAAGAGGAAATGTAATGGAAATTCGAAGCTTCTTGGCTTTTAGTCCTACTTTGATAAGATCGTAAAAAATTATTTTCTGAAATTATATATATTTATTTTTTATTTTTTATTATTTATCCAAATTTATGTTATTTTTTTTAAATCCAATTTTATTACTTTTAAATTAATTTTGATTAGTAATTTACATTTTTTTCTTATCATTTTATTTTTCTTATTTTTTTTATTTAGTTTAACATTTACATTTTTAGATTTCTCTCTAGCAATTTTTAATTATTTCATTTATCTCAGTTATAGATTTAATGTTTTCTATATTTAATTTTTATTTTTTTTGCAATTTATTATTTTAAGTTTTACGATAATAAATAAAAATGTACTATTCTATTTAAAGAGATATTAATATTTTTTGTTTACAAATTATAAATAAAGTTAAAAAATTGCTATAAGCTTGAAATATTTTCTTTAAGTATAAGTTTCAATAACAAAATTTTTATTTTTTAAGATTTTTTAATATCTCAAATATTTTTTCAATTTTATTATTTATCATTTTATATCATACTTTTAAATAATAAAACATTTTTTCAACTGAGCAAATAGTGAAATATTTATTTCCATTTTATTTTTAAACATAAAAATTAAGAAATTAGATTATAATCAATTTTAATTTCTATATGGATGTCTTTTTAATTTATAATTGATCATATTTATTTTTATATTTTGTTGATATGAATTAACTATTTAGCAATACAATTATTTTAATTAATTAATTAATTTTATATAAATAATATAAATTTTATTTAATAATTAAAAAAATTTGAAGGCATGTCTTCGAAATTTTAGTAAATAAAAATGATAATGTTAATTTATAATTAGATTCACTTACCTCTTATTTTTTATCTAATTAATAACTACCTAAAAATAACTAAAATTATTAGTTAAGGAATAAGATTATAGAAATATTAATAATAAATCGATGAAAAAATACTAATTTAATTCGAATTATCTTCTTAAAATTAATTAACTATTGCAAAAGCTTTTATGTAAAATAAAAAAATATTTGCTACAGATGTTAAACAAAAAATATTTAAAAAGTTAGAATAAGAAATTCTAAGAACTTGAGAGAAAAAGTTAAATTAAAAATAAAAATTTTATTTTTAAAAAAATATCAAAAATTAAAAAATCTAATGATAAGAACTTATAAACTATAAATTATTTGATTTTAAAAAAAATTGAAATTTATTGAGCAAAATAAATTTTAGCAATAATATAAAAATATTCTTATATTCTCCTGTTATTTTAATTTTAATTTTTATTTTTTTACATTTTTATTTTTCGTCTTTTTCATTAATAACCTTTTAAAAAGTAATTTCTTACATCCTTTTGTCGAAAATTTACATAAAGATATTATATAAAAAAGTTTATCTCTTTTTAAATTTGAAATTAAAACAATTCTTTAATTTTAATTTTACTCTAATTATATTCTCAAATTTCAATTATCCTATTTTAAAGAATTCATATACTTCATAATGAGAAATTGATTTTATCTTCATTAAGAGGTCTTCCTTAATCAGTAGCAATTTTCGTACTAAAATTTTCTTTTTGATATATTTTTATTCTAATTTCTCTTATAGAAATTATTTTCATATTAGTTTTTATTTAATATCTTTTTTATATATTATGTCAAATATGAGAAAATGCATGAAATATATTATAAAATATGTGATTAATTAAAATTTCTATCTTAATTTTTTAAATGTTCAAAAATCTTTATTTATAAATTTTATTTAATTTACTTTTTGTATTTAATAGTGATCTTAATTAAATATTGATTATTTATTTAAATACCCAATTTATAATAAATTAATTATTAAACGTTTTATACTTACACTTTATCGCTTTCATATTATAAAACTTAACTGAATAAATTACTTTCTTAGTTTTATCGCAAAATATTTAGTCTTTGCGTCAAATAAAAGTTTTAATTTAACGATTTTTACTTTTATACTTCCATTCCATCATTTTATTTTATATAATTACCATTTAAATGCAAAATGTTTTTTTACTTATAAAAATGTGACTAAACAGTCAAAATTAAGATAAAAAATAAGTAAAACAAAAAATGTAGATTTAAGAACATAGTTTTTAAATTAATGTAAAAATTGCAAATTCTGCACAAAATAAGAGATTTTTATTCTTCTAAAAGATATGCTATTAATTTTTATGTAATTGCTTATTAAAATGTGTATATCTTTAAGCTTATTTAAATTTGTAAAAAATTGAAATTTCATAATAAATTTATCATAAAGGTGTTATTATGCTAATAAGTAAAATAATAGTTTTTAACTTAATTCAATAACAACTTAACTCTAGGATTACAGAAAGCAATTCAATGATAATAGAAGAAGTTGATTGAAAATCTGCAAGAAGTTAGAAAATGTGTTATTATTGTAATCCTTAAACGCATTTATGAAGAAGATGGTGATAATTTCTAAATTTTATATAGATTTTTGGAAAATTAAAAAAACAGAAAGGAAAATCGAGAATTAGGAACAACTGAAGTTAAAAAAGATAGAAAATCTATACATGAACGTAATAGGAATCGTTTACAAGAAAAAAAGAGAATTAAAAGTAATAGAGGAACTAAAAATCATAAGAATAGAAAATGAAATAGGGAAAAGAAACCAGGAATTTTTAAATATAGCTTGTAGAACAATCCGGAGACAGGAGAGAAAGAGGTTGAAAATCCTTCAAGAACTTCAACATTTAATTTAATATAAAATATTAACTTTATTAATATAAAAAAATGGTTCCTAAGAAATAATTGAATAAAAAACAAACAGGATATCGACTAATAAAACTATCTAATCGAAATATACTTCCAGGAGCTGATAATAAAAAAATTATAATAATCACTTCTAAACTTGATTTAACGATTAGATTCTCTAACTTTTTACTGTGCAAAAACTATAAAAAGAAAATCAATGAAAAAAAATGAAAAAAATGGAAATCAACACTAAAGCATCTAATTCTTAACTTATCTAATAACTGGAAAAAATAGAGTTAAAATTTAAAGATATTAACAAGCAAAAATAATTCTAAATAACTTATTTCTCCTCATAATGATCCTATGTGTAGTGGAATAGCAGTATTCTAAAACTTTTTCTAATAGGTAAAAATTAAAAATTGAAAAAATGTTGGAAATGTCAAAAATTAGGACATATCTCCAAAAAATGCACAAAAATGATGTTTCTTTTGTTAAAGAATGAACATATATATAAAATGCTGGTACGTTAAGAGAAAACAGAAATAAACAAGTCAAAAGTTATGAAATGACATATCTTAGTTATACTGTTCCCCAGAAGGGAATATTTTATAAGAAAAGGAATACGATGGAGATTAATCACAATTGGATATAGTTAAACGCTCAAAAAAGAAGAACGTTACAAATGTTTGGGCTTAATTGAGACTGAACAAGATTCCCTACAGTCAAGAAGGGATAAATGAGCTTGAGTCGATACGTATTAAAAGAATGCGAGTCTATTAATTCGAGAGAAGAATAAAGTGATTCCATGAACATTTGAGAAAACTTATAAAATGATTCCGTGACTAACTTAACAAAGGAAAAATTCACGTAAATAGATTATTATTGTTATTATTATAATTGAAATTTATAAAAAATTTTCTTTTTATTGCACTATTTAAAATTTTACTACAAGATATTTTTGTGTAAAAATATTTAATAATAGATTCTTATTTAATTAAATTAGTTATATTATAAAACTACATTTTTGCTAATATAATAATTTTATTTAAATGAATTTTTTTTATTTTATATACATTTATAATTATAAGAAACTAAAATAAAGAAATTTTAGTAACTTATTTAAAATTATTAAATGCTTTTTATTTAAGTTCATAGCATGGGCTGGAAAAAATTTAAATGTAAAATGATTAAAAAATTTCTTAATTCTTAATAAGATTTAAATATTTAATTAAAATTAAATTTGATTGTATAAAATTTATCTAAGCAATCATATCTAAATTAAATATAATATAAAAGTGTATATAAAATGCTAATAATATAATAAATTTCAAGAAACAGAAGAAATAAAGATATTAAAAGCAATTAAAAGTAAAACTAAACTTTTGTTTATCTTATTTTATTATTTAATATTCCTTAGTTCTAATTGAATTATTAAGAAATATCCAATTACTTATTAGAAAATAGAAGTTTCTAAATTAAGAAGTAAAAATATTATATCTATAGCTCCTTTAACTTTGTATTTTATGAATAAAATGTAATTTATTTAAAATAATATTTTGGGAAATATTAAAATAAATTGCATGTTTAGTGCTATTTTGGTTATAATAATTAATTGATAAATGACGGCTCATTTTTTTAAAAACTTTAAGTTTATTAAGAATTTTAGAAAATAAAGATAGAAGTTAAGCAGGAGCTGATATTGCAATTCTTTCCAACATCTAATAAAGTGCTACTATAGCTACAAAATATTAAAAAAGACAAGAAGGTAATAAAATTCAAATAGAGCTTAAAAGACTGTTTAGTAATAACTTTAGAATTTATAAGAAAAAAATTGGATACAGAATAAGCCTTATTTAGATGGAGAGAAAGTAATCATCCAAATAAAAAATAGTAGAGAAATCCGACCTCGATAAAAATGGAAAGCCTGACTGGATGAAAATCCAAGGAAAGCAAGTATTACTTAAATTTTTAGGTAATAATTAAGCTTTTTAAGAAGGTAAAATTTTTAAGTAGCATAAATTATTAATTATAAATTAATAAAATTAAATCTTTATCTTGTTAATTAGTTTAAAATATGGAATACTTTATTAATATTTCACTCATTACTTATAAATTTATTTATTTATAAATTTTGATCTGAGAATTAAATTATTAAATGATATTATATAGTTATCAATTAAATTCTTTTTTCATATTTTAATTTTTTTAAATATTTATGTTATAGAATATGTTCTTCAAAATTTTGAAATTGATTCGTTTATTATCTAATTAAATTGTTTATTTTACACTTATAGTTGTGGATTAAAATCTTTTATTCTTCAATTTTATCAAACATTTTTATTAAATATTTACGATTTTATCTTTGATCCTTTTCCTGCTTCGAGCTATAAGATAAATGCCTTGACTAAAATTAGAAAATTTAATCTTAATTTCTAAAATTTTTAAGAAACATTATTAGAGCTTAACTTGCAAAAATGCAAATTTTTTTATTTTTTTAAATGTATTTCTAAAGGTTTTTTTTACATTATTTAAATTTTAATATAATACCTTATATTACAAATTAAAAAGACAAATTCAACATTATTTAAAATTGTTTAAACATATTTTTAAGAATTTAGGATTTATTTACATATTTGTACATTTTATATATCTACAGTCCCCTATTTATATTCTAATTATTTTTTGAGATTCTATATTGAAGAATAATAAAAAATCTAGGTTTATCTTGGAAAATAAGAAAAAAGTTAAATATATCTATTGAAGAGCTATAAATTAAAAACTATAATAAGAATAGTTTTAATATATTAAAATATAGAATATATACACTAACTAAAATACTTTTCTAATCGTAAATTTTATATTTATTAGCGAAATCTTTATTTTTATTGCTTCAATTAATAGAAATTATCTTTTAGTTAGAAATTTATTTAACTATTATATTTTATTCTATATAAAAATAATTATTTTTTAAAACCTGATAAAAAATATTATTAAAATATGTGCTTTTTTATATGATTTAAATTAGCATTTTAACTAAATTTTTTGTTTAATTTTTTTACTTTAAATAAAAATTGAGATATTTAGGTTATCTAATAGAAAAGTTTTAATTAAAAAAAAGTAGTTAAATACTATATCTAACAGATTTTTATAAAAATATAGCATTATTAAAAATTATAAAGTAAAAACAAATCAATCTTAAATTTATTTTAAATTAAAAAACATAACTAGTTACTTTTTATTACGATTGGATAATTATAATCTTAAAAAAATTATAAATTTTTTAATTCTATAATTTAATTTACTTTCTTTAGTTTAGAATTTGTTTTTTTACGATATACGAATAAATATTTTTTTAAACAAAATCAAATTATAAGATGATCGGATTTTTTCATAAATTAATTTTATATAAAAGTTTTATTGCGATCACTTTATTAGTTATAAATATAGATTTATATTTTTATTACTATGCCAAGTATTTTCAAAATATTAACAATTAGATTTGAGCATAAATATATTATTTTTTCTTACGTTTTTCTTAAAAAAAATATTTTTATTTATTTCTTTTATGCCCTTTCTATAAAAGATTTTCTTAAAAAATATGTCAATTTAATTAAAAAAATTTTAATTATTTAAATAGAATTCTGAATTACGATTTTTATTTTTCATTCTGATTGGTTTTATTTGTTTTCTTTTAAAATAATTTCAAATTAAAACAATATAAATTTATTTTATTTTATTTTTTCTTTAAAAAATTTATTTTTTATTTTATTTATCAATTTTTAAATTTCAAATTTCTTTATTTTAATATTTTATTTTTGTCAAATAAATTAAAAATATTTATTAAATTAAATTATCAATTTTTTATTTTATGATTAAAAATTTTATTAATTATCCTAATACTCTTAATGAATTTCAAATCGTCTCGTAAAAGTTCTAATCTATCATCTTCTTAAATGGATATAGAGATACAAAGGATCTTTTTAATGCAAGTTTTTTTACATACAAAATTTTTTTAAAAAACAGCACCATTTTTAGCTCCTAGGATTTTCTTTCGAATTATAAGCTTAAAAATTTGATCAAAAGATTCATATTATAATGCTTTATTTTATCAAAGCTTAAATAATTTTTCATTAAATATATGAAAGACGGAAAGATATTATAATATCATAATATTATCAGATAAAAATATTTAAGTATATCTATCAAAATTTAGTTTAAAAATAGTAATTTCGTTAAGTTGAAGCAAGATAATCTATCTACAATTTCGGAGACGAAAAGAAAACTTATTAAATAAAGTATACTTCATAAATATTTATAGTAAGCTATGACCATAATTCATAAGCAAATATATTTTTGACCTCAAAGATCTTAGTTATTTTCAATCTATTTTATTATTAAATGTATAACCCTTTGCTTCATTCTACTATATTTATATTGTCTACTTTTACTCCTCTAACTAATTATAATTATTTTATGCTTTTCGCACATTTTTCTTCCTATATAAGCTTATAGTAAAACAAGAATAATAAATCAATTAATAAACAAGATAAAATTTATATTCAAGAGTTTTGATTATTTTCCTATAGTAAATAAATTTACTTTTTTAAAGAAGAAACATTATTTGCAATTTAATTATTTATGGCTTTACTGTTTTTAATGATTCTTTCAAAAACAATTTATAATAAATTTTTGTCACAAAAAATATTTAATATACTTTTAAGAAAATATTATTCCAAATTTAGTAATTAAATATTTATTTTCTATTTTACATAAATAATTTCCAATTCTAATCTTTTTCTGCATTTTATAAGTTTTTTTAATTATAATTATATAAAATTTATTCCTAATATTTTAAATTTACCTTTTTTTAGTTTATTAATTTGTCTTTAGCAATATTTTCCTTTATTATATCATTATTTTTTATTATATTTCATAATTAAATTTTTATTTTCTTCTTAACTAAATAACTCGTTAAATCTTTCAATTTTTTAAATAAGAAGAATATTTAGGTATAGAGAATTTATTTTATTAAGATTATTTATATCTATTTTATATCTAGCAAATTTAAGGAAGAGTTTCTTTTAAAAATAGATAGAAAAAAAATTTAAAATTAGAAAGTCTAAGCCAGAACAGCCCAATAATTCAACGACACAATGGATATAGAAAAAATAACCTCCAACATAAGAAATTCCCTATTGGATAATAATGGTATGTTAGTATTACAAGGAGCAGGATTTAAAATAAGAAGATGATACTAATTTAACTTAAAGAAAAAAAGAATAATAGAAAGTTAGTGGAAAATTTTATTTAGAAATTATTGCAATTAAAAAGGTTTGCTCTACAGGAAAAAATTTTTTAAGAAAATAAAGAACCTATAATATTCAATAATCAGTTAATAAATTCAATTGAAAATGATCGGAATTTTATCTATAGGAAAAAATCAAGAAAAAATAACATTAAAATCATCAAGAATTTTTAAAGAGAAGATCAAAAAGTTTGGAATAAGAACTTTTATTTATCATTAAATTTTTATTTCGTATTTACCATATAAATGCAAAAGTCTTATTTATTAATTATTATTATATTTATTATGCTTTTTCTTTAACACTAATATTATTATTATAAATATGTATTCACTATCAACTATAATTATCTTTTTATAAAATATTAGATTCATTTATGCTTTTTTTTTGGCTAAAGATATTAACTTTTTACTTCTTAATTTAAAAGTAATTTTTTAATCATTATTTTTACTTCTCCTATTAAATTTTTCACTAAATATTATTTTTAATTCCTAGTTGTAAATTTTTTAAAATATTTATTTATTTATTTTTTTATTTTTACGAAATAAATTATCTTTTGACCTATTCGTTTATTAATCTATAAATTAATCTTACATTTTTTTATTTATCTTTTAACTAAGCTATTCTAATAGATAATTAAATTAGATTGATTTTTAAAGTTTTTAACTTATTTATTTCAAATTATTTTTACATTCCCTCTATATTTGATGCACTTTTGATTTACTTTTATGTTATTTTTAAGTACATAATTTTATCAATTATGTTTTAGACTTTTAGTTAGTTCTCCATGATTGTATTTATAGTTTTATAAAAGATAATATAAGTCTATCATTAGATTTTTTAGTTTTTAGCCTTTATAGAAGAGATATGATTTTATATATTTTCCTATAATCTAAATTTGAATTTTCTACTATCATTTCATGTTATTCCTTTATTCCTTTATTTAATTATTTTTTCTATTTTAGCATTTTATGCTTGTGTTCTAAATAATTAAAACGGCTCATTAAGTCTTAATAATGATTTGTTGTCTCATTCTCTATAAATTATTTTTACAAAAATTAATTTTTTCTTAAAGTTCATTAATTTCGATATTTCTACGAAATTTGTATTTTAAGATAAAATCTAAAAATTTTATTTTTATTTATAGATCTATCAAAGTCAATCTAGTAAAAAAAATTAAATTTTCTATTTTAAATCTAAAAAACAAAATTTTTAGTAATTCTACACTTTTATTAATTTAATTTATTTACCAATTAAATAACTTTTTAAAGACAGATTATTCAAAATTGCTGCTTAGTTCTAGTAAAACTATTATTATTATGCTCCTCTTTTCTTATTATTTTATACTATTCAAATATTTCAACTTATAATCATTTTAAAAAATTATTTAACAACTCTTTAATTATTGAACTAAAAGTATAAATACAATTTGGGTATTTTGCTGATTAAACGAAGCATTTATTAATAAGATAATTATTTGGATATTTATTATAAAGTATAAGCATTTAACATAAAAGGCTTTACTTTATATTAGCATAAGACAAAGTAATGTAAAGAATAATTGATTTTAGTTAGTTAGATTAATTCACTTTATAATATTAAACTAAATAAAAAACTAACTAAAATATTTTATACTTCTATAAAACAATCTAAATGGGATTTTTAACTTCGAAAAGCTTCAATATGTTTTATTTTATTTTATTTCTTTATGAATTTAAGAATATTAATTAGTAAATTTTAGCTTCAAAACTTCAAAACTTGAAAAGATTTAAGTCATTCTTTATTTAGTTATTTAAATATATTAAGGTTAAGAATAAAAAAATGCACCAAATATAAAAAATAATAGAAAAGTTTTCTAATTATTTTATTTCCTGATTAATATAATAAAAACTATACAAATAGTTTGTATTTAAGTAAAAATCTTTTATAAGAATAAAATAAAATAAAAGTAGAAATAAATACATATAAAATAAAATTTATCGTCTTTAGACTATTTAAACGGCTAATATTTAAAATCTTTACAGATATTCATAAATTTATACTAACTAGTATAAGGAATTTAGTAGAAAAATTTATATTTAAAATATTAAAAATTACCTAAGTAATATATTAATTTCTCAAAATAAGATACTTTACCAAGAAATCTATTTTTAATTTATAGAATCTTTAGTAAATGCACTTTAATTTTTAGATTTTTTAATTTTTTTAAATTTTATCAAATAAAAATCTTATGATAATCAATAACGTAAAAGTTTTGCATGTGACTATTTCATTTATAATCATTAATATCTAAAATTTTTAAATTTTTAATTTTTAATCTAAATTTAATTTTCTCAATATAATCTTGATATTAATCTTAACTATCTTATTTTATTATTTTTTTAATTTTTATCTTTAATTATAAAATTTTAAGTAAAAGATTAAAACTTTTTTTTGAAAAAATAGAATCTCTATCTAAGTGAAATATTTTAAAATTACTAATTAAAATTTAAATTTAAAATAGGAGATAAAAAATCAAAAATTCTTATTAAATTTTTTTTAGTTAACTAAAAGCAAGCAAAATAATAAAATATTTCAAATAGAATTAAAAAAAACAGTAATCATTAAAAATTCATTAAACAAGTTTCATTAAAAAATATATAAAATATGCAATATACTTTAGGTAGATGGTTGTCTAGTTGAATGTAAAATAAAAAATCGATCATTTAAAAATTTAGAAAATATTGATTTTAGAAATAAAATATTTATTAAAAAAACATTTAAAACTACATTTTGTCTTAAACAATTTTAATTTATTTTACATTTCTAGTAAAATAAATTTTTCAAACTTAATAATTTTTATAATTATCTAAAATTATATATTGTAAAAGAAATAAAGTAGTGTAATCTTAAAATATATAAATTAATTATTTCGTAATTCCTTTATAAACTACTTCAAATCTTAAATTATCAACTTATTATCTTAAAGAAAATTTAAAATTCACATAAATATCTCTAAATTAAAAATTTATATACTCAGAACTTTAAACCTTTCGATATGGCCACTTGAAGTTTGTTCCTTGTAATTTCTTAGCAAGTTCTTAATTTCTTTAAATAACTATAATTAAATTTAGACTTAATGTAGTCGCTCCTGTCTATGTAAATCCTTTTAGAAACAACCTTCCTTATTTTTAAATTAAGAAGAGACGCAAAGAATAAATTATTTCGAGTTTATTCTTCATAATTTTTTAATATTTAATAATTAAAATTAAAAACATTATTTGAATGATTTAAAGTATCTAATAATAAATTAAGAATCAAAATACACATATTTAGTTTAAGTTATCTATTTTAGCTTATTTATAGCAAAGTAAACTAAATAAATTTAATAATTAGAATATTTTTTAAAAATAGAAACTTTTTTATCTAATATAAAAAAATATTTAAAAGTTTAAAATGTATAAGTTATATATTTTTCATTTGATAAAGACAAAATTTGTTGTGATTTATAAAATATATAATAATATTCTATTTCCAAATAAAAAAATTCTCTTTAATAATAAAAATTTTCAAGTTAATTTTGTCTTTTTTCTTTTTTCAAGTGATTGAAAAAATTGAATTACAGAAGTTTTATTTTTCAAATTTATGCAAATTATTTTAAACAAGGAACAAATACTCGGAATGGCTAAAGAGGAAATGGCTAAATTAATTATAGCGTTAATTAGCCATAACTAAGACCTAGAGAAATAGGTTATGGAGCTTGCCCAAGAATAACAATGACACCTGGACGACGAGGAGATGCATGCTCCTAGAAACAAAAACTAAGCTGCCATGAATATTCGAATTGACGAATTCGACAGGCAGTTGGAATAGCTATATGATATGAACGAGAACATGCGCATCAAGTTAGAGAAAATTGAAAACAATATTAACCTTAAAATGAAGAATATCAAGAATGATATCAAGATCTAGACAGCACACTCCGTTCCAATGGAGTTGGAAGAGGTCTAGAATAAACAAATCGAATTAACTAAGAAAGATACTTTGAGAAAAAATGCTTTATCTGTGGAAGAATAAACCATCTCTGAAGGAAATGCAGATAAAGAAAAGAGATCCAAAAGAAATTTGAAACGAACTAACCTAATTCTACCCCACTAGCAGTGGGAATATTTATAGGAAGAAAAGCAATATTTGGAGCAATCCACTGCGAAGACTTGAAAGTGAC